>JASKGM010030763.1:0-25750 GCA_034509205.1 Ceratonia siliqua | reverse complement strand
TGCTATCAATTAACCCGAGGGTTACCCGCCATTTCCCATCTGGCGCGATCCATGTCGTGGTCGGGTTATGAAAATCCTTCGGGGCAATGTTGGTTGGGGGCATCAAAACTGGGTTACCCGCATACTTGACCCAATCGAGGGGAAGGGGATCAAATAGGTTGGCAGGGTAAGCAAGATTTTCTACCGGCACATTCTTACTTGAGTCGCCTGTGTAAAGCATTATGATTTTGCCACCTGGCAAGAGCATGGCAGACCCAGTCCATACACCATTGATATCAAACCACCTGTCACCATGGCAATTGGAAGGTAGAGCCAGTGAATCAGGTCCCTTGACATAGCATGGCCCCATCTGATGTTGCCTCACATTGCTGAATCAAGATTGTATTTGTAGAATAGATGGTATCACTCCATGTGACACAATGGACCTACATCCTCGCACAAATTGTTAATATATTATTGGGATAATTGTATTTAAATTTGATAGAAAACATTTAAATTAAGATACTTAAATTTAAACACAATCATTTTAATAGTATATGTACAATTTATGAATAAAATTTATGTAAACAATAATAATTTACATTTTGAGAAGTGTTATACTAAACAAGAGAAGTCTTGGGTAAATTGTGCATCAAATTTAAATACTGTTTTTTTACATATGCATATTGTATTACAAAAAGCTATTTTATATACTTTAGTATTATATTAAATTAATAATAAAAGAATATAAAGAAAAGTGAAAACAATAATGTAAAAATATCATTGCACTTATGTAAAATAGTAGAGTAAAAAGTAAGGAGAAATTGTATTTATTGATCTTGATGTTTGTTCTCAATTGTATTTTTTCCCTAATTTTTTAATCTCTCCAATTAATGTCCTCTTAGGTTTATATTGCAAATTGTCTCCCACCGCTTAAAGGTGGACTCTATGGCTAATGTTTGGACACATCATGTGACTTTCCTATCAACAAAATTGTTAGCAAAAATTATGCTAAATATATTTTTTATAAAAAAAATTCAATGAGCCTAATTCAATACACCACAAATCATCAAAAATTGAAGTTAATGCTTTTAAAAACTTTATAATAAGAAAGATTAATGTAAATATTTTAAAATTAGAAGATATGTGAGGGTAAGTTTTATAAATCTTAAGGGAGTTTTTTTTTATTAATAGATAATATTTTAACGTTAGGGAGAGAGTGAAGGTGTGAAACCCAGACATTGAAATTAATTAGTACTTAGTGTTAAGAAGAGTGTCACTTAAACTAATGATCTTGGATCTTTAAAGGATGTTTTAGTATAAATTAAAACTAAAGAAGATATAAATATATGTTTTTAAAACTTGAATTATTGTAATTTCCATTAAAAAAAAAGGCAAAAACTTAATCTAATCATACTTGCATATGCATTATAGATTAAGAAGAACTCAAAGACAGCCAGGTGGGAAGATCATAGAACCTACCTACAGGTCAACTATTTGAACATATGGTCTGATTCTGATAGGCATGTGAGTTTGTTCGTTTCTCACCTAGAACAAAGTTTTCAATTTTTCTTTTCTTGTTACTTGCCTAATTAGTTTATTACAGTCCTTACACTTAAATTATTTGTTATAATGTTATTGAGAATTTTAGTTAGATTAGTATATTAAAGATAAATAGATTAAATTGATAATAAATATTGATGTAAGTGTGTTAGAAATTAATCCCATTGACAATATAAATCTAATTCAATGACCTTGGAGTTAATTTTGGAATTGAAATAGCTAGATTATCAATTTTTTAAGAATTAAAAAATAATTACGAAATTTTATAAAAATCTATCATCAAACAAATAAAGCTATTAGCAATTAGGTGCAATCTAATAATGAAAATTTTGGATAATTAATAAAAGGTCTTAAGTTCTTATTTGTATAAAAAATATTAAATGATTTTTTTTGTTAATAGATAATATTCAAACCCTTAACGTTAAAGTTACTAATATTTAGTGTTAAGAAGGATGTCACTTGAGTTAATATTAAATGAATGCTAAGGAGTGTGAGTTTGGATAAAAAAATGTCTTCATTTATTGTGTTCTTCAAGTAAAAATAAAAAATAAAAATATCTTTGTTTAAAGAGAGAGAAATAATTTTCTTGTGTAATTGGAAATATAAAAATTACTAATTTCTACAATACAATAAGATGTTAGCCATCCCCCATATATTACATAAATATATGATAATATAAAAATTTTATATAGTTAAAAGCTTATAAAATATCAGTATATATTGTTATTCCTCTCTCTCTCTCTACATATATATATATTTAAAGTAATTTATTTTCCTTGAAATAATTTAGTGTCATGGTAACGAACTATCAGCACTAAGAGTCTATGGTACTGTGGTTGTAGCAGATGCTGCCGTAACGTTTGTCTGTGACCTCGCCATAGAATCGCGATGGATCCACCCTAGCAGGCGGCTGAACTTGTTCTAATAGTATACCAAAAGAATGTGTACAAATAACATTTTTTATAATTTCTTTATAGCTGGTGTGGTGCACCGAAGGAGAAGGCCATGACACTAGCAGATGGGGCTGAGGGAATCTTCCATAATCGATTCTTCAAAAATGCTTTAGAGATTTGAGGTATTGAGACATTTCTCTTTCATCCCTATAAATAATTTGACATTAACATACAAGTCCCTAATCCTGAAACTACTTAATCACATTTTATATAAACAATTTAGCTTCCAGTATAAGTTAAATGATTGTCTCCGTATCTCGCCTACTTGAACCTCTCCAATAACCATATCACTGGACAACTCCTTAAAAACGTGAGTGTCATAATGCCCAATTTGTGGATAATGGATCTTAAGAATAACCTTATAAGTGGTTCAATTCCAAACTCATTGAGCAAAATAGAGACCTTGTCTATTCTGGAACTTTCAAAGAACAAGTTATATGGTGAAATTCCTGATTGCTGGGGAGATACTTATGGAAATTGGGGAGAGATAAATTTGTCATCCAACAAGTTAACAGGTGTTATTCCAAGTTCTTTTGCAAATCTTGGCTCATTGTTATCATTGCATTTGACTAATAATAGTCTTCAAGGGGAGCTTCCATTGTCCATGAAAAGTTTAGAGAGATTATTGATTTTGGACCTTGGTGAGAATCAATTGTCTGGAACTATACCCTCATGGACAAGTGATACTTTTCCTTTGTTACAGGTTTTAAGACTTGATACGAACCTCCAAGAGTAGAGATTCCAACCCCAAAGATCCTCCAAAATAGGTCCGAAAATTAACCAACCAGCCACAAGAACAAAAACCACGAAAATTCAAAAATAACCGAAAGGAAAACAAGAATGATAGGGCACCACACTCTAGAAGGGGAGAGAAGGAGAGTGATAAGCAGGGAGAACGCCACAAGAACGAAGGTTTTTGATAAGTTCTATTTAGTTCTTTCAAAGAACCAAGGAAAAGAGAGCAACTCTCATTCATATAAAAATTCAATCTGCCTCCACAAAGGGGAAAGGCTCCCTACTTATAATAATCAGAAAACCCTACTAAAAGGATAGCAAAAAGGGCCTAGCCCAACAGCAAAACTAGCAACTTCAAAAATTAACATAAGCCCAACAACTTAAACCCAAAAAAATGAAATAATGTCTGAAAAGATAATGGGTCCAATAGATGACCACTTTGAAGCCTAATAGAAATAATTCAATAAAGCCACAAAAAAAAATAGCCCAAACATTCCAGATCCGTACATTGGAATATTAACTCATTATCCCAAGGCCCGAATCATGCACAGGGTCTCTTGTTGATTCCTAGTTTCTTGGCTTGATTCTTGGGCCCAAACCTCAACTATGAGTGTTTCCAAATTCTTTTAAATATTCTTTGCTCGAGCTTGGGTGATCGGGCCTTCGCTAATGTGCAAATGATCAACACTTGAGCTCTTATCCAGATTTCCATCACGCGTGATCAAGTGCAGAGTGTTGTGTTGCTAATTTGCTAAAACGTCCTTGCAAGAGTCAAACCAAGGAGCTGAAGGAGTAAACAAAAGGAATTACCACCAAGCCAACCATTCCACACTAATTATATGTTCAAGATTTTATATATATAAGAATACATATTATAAGTAATCAAAACATGTTGAGAAAATACTTTTATTTATCAATTATCATTATTAAACCTAATAAATAAACTTTAATATTAAAAACTTATTAATATTTATAAGGTGATTATTTTCATCGTAAATTGTTTATTTACTTATTATTTTATATTCATATATATACTCTATTAACTGCACTTGTACCAACAAATCGTGAACCAATCCCTGTACCGATTTATTAACTAGTTGAATTTTTAAAGCAGTAATAAAAAATTACTATTTAGACAAAAATAATCCTTCAAAGTAAAAACATATTATATTGATATTAAATTATTTTTTAGATTAAAAAATTTTAAATAATACTTTTTCTTAATTATCTTTTATAGTTTTTTAAAATTTTATTGAAAAATTATCTTTACAAGTAAAAACTATGTCAAAATCAAAATTTTTTTTAAACAATATCTCACTTGTATCAATTTAGATGAATTTATGTTGATTTGATTTTTTTCTTTTAGTGAGAGATACCTTTTGATTATCTATTTTTTTAATTCTTATACTTTTTATAATAATCTAACTTTTTCTATTATTATTAGAATTATAATGTAATTTTTCAATTAATATTTTATTTTAAAATAAAAGTGCATCGAAATAGCTCATCTCTTTTGAGTATTGATGTTCATTTGTCTCTTTTAATTAATTTTTAGAATTTTTAAAATATATAGAGAGTTATTTAGATTTTTTTTATTCATTCAAATCTATTTGTTATACAATGTGTTTATTTAGTCTAATTCGACCACCATTAACCTAATTGAATTATATGAAATTAACAATATCAAATGAAGTAAATGAATAAGTTTATATAATTTAGTATTTGTCCACAAATACATGATAAAATATAGAGAAAGTCTAAGTTAGTGTCCTATTTTGAAGCGGTAGTATAAATTAATTTGTTCCCACCTCTCATTTTTTTATTTTTTTGATATAAATTAATTATTTTTTATGTTATACTTTTTTTGAAATTTTTTACTTATGAAAAAGTAAATTCTAAAAAAATAATGAATGAATAGAATAAAAAATATAAAAATATTTTAAAAATTTAAAAACATTTAGAAAAAATTTTAAAATATATGACATAAAAAATATTTAACTAATATCAAAAAATTTGAACAAAAAAAAAAAAAAAAAGTGAGAAACATCAAAATTATACTATCTTCTTAAGATATGACAGTAGCCTAGCCTACCTTAAAATATAATATAATATAATATACGCTTATATAATAAGTTCTTATAGGACACCAAAGAATTGTGGCTTAATCGGTAGTTCTTTTGACCATAAGAGCCAGAAAGTCTTCACATGTGAGTATTTGATTTCTATCTCCTCTCCCGGTTAAATTAAATATTATAAAAAAAACAAAAAACAAAAGCTCCTATAGGAGTTCCTCCCCCTCCCCTGAAAAAACAAAGAAGTTCTTATTATATGACGCACCAAATGGGCTTAACATTAACAAAATTATCTCTTCGTAGGTTTCTAATTTAAAACGACATTGTACTTTGTGATCTAAATCTAATGCCACCAATCACTTAGTTTATTATATATATTATATTATATCTTTGGTGCAGTTGAACCTAGCAGGTGGGCCACCATTGGAGCATTAAGCAATTAAGCTCCTTTTCTTTGACAGATAAAAAAAATAAAGTTGACACTTAAAACCAATTAGTGGATTGTAAGTTTGTGACAATTATTTAATTAATTTTGAAACTACTGTGATTATTCAACTTGGGAATTAGATCAGCCGGCATGATCCAGGCCTTTCAAGAGAATCAAAATCAATTACGTAATTAACGTATTTGAGCATCCTAAAAACCCAGGTAACACACTCATTATATTATTTTTTTATTATTAATTAATTTTTTTTGTAGCTTTTCCGCAATTTCACGCCAAGGGATAGGGCCCACTCTGCATTCTGCCATTCATCATATTTGGATGTCGTGTAATCGAAATTTAAATGTATGAAATTTAATCAAATCTTAATTGTTCAACAGTTGAACAATCAAGATTTATAGGTTTTTTAATTTTAATTTTTTTAATTGGTACGTATTTAGAGTAAATTTTTTTAAAAAAATTCTGACGTTATCCAATCAATATTAGACAGTCAAAATTTTTTAATTAGAACCCGTGTAGTCAGGATTCCGAGTGCACGAAATTCAAATTCTCACTCATTTGAACAGGTGTTGGGGCTTTCGTCCTTTTCTATAAGATAAATTACAAAAAATTATTAAATCTAAAAAATCTCAATTCTAAAAAAATAAATGTTTAGAATGTAATATTCATTATTTTATGAAAATAAAAATAATTTACTTTAAAAAAGTATGAGTAAATTAGTGTTTAGTAATTCAAATATAATATATTTTTTAATTTTATTCTTTAAATTTATAACTTTTTAATTTAGTTACTTAAAAGTTAATTTTATTTTAATTTAATTTTTAAGTTAATACAATTAATTATTATTTAACAATTTTATTGATGTGTACTAATAAAATTATTAGGTGGTTGATAAATGTCAATATAATAGTTAAAATTATAATTTAAAAAAATTGACTCATAAAAAAATAAGACTAATTAAATTAAAAATTAGATTATTAAAACATTAATTTATTTTTTTAAATAAATTATCCTTTTTTAGAATTAACTATTTTAAATATAACATTAATTATCATATTAATATTTAACACTTACAGCTATGTCGATTTAGGTAAATAAAATTGTTAGATAATTGTTAAGCGGAGGGAAACTTCAAAATTAAAAAAAAAAAGGTTTTGTTTTTATTTTTTTATTTTATTTTTTAATAATGATAAATTAATTATAATTTAAAAAAATTTTTAAAAACAATAAAGAAAATTCAAAAAATATCCTACATTTTAAAAAAGTTAAAAATTTGAAAAAAAAATTAAAAAATTAAAAAAATATATAAACATCTTAAAATCTTTTGTAAAAATACTATAAATAAAAAAAGAATTAACCAAAAAAAGATAAAAAAAAATTAATATGGGGGACTTAGTCCCCCAATTATTAATTAGACTAATGAAAAATTAAATTAAAATAAAGTTTTTAAAAAAATCAAATTTAAAAATTTAAAATTTAAAAAACTAAATTGAAGAAAGTGTTATATTTAGCTTAAGGAATCGTTAATTTACATTAAGGGGTTACTCCCTATCGTCTACGGAGTTGTTATATTTTGTTATATTTTTTATTTTTTAAAATTAATTAAATATTTTTTATATCATGAATTTTTTTTAAAATTTTTTAAAATTTTTTTATATTTTTCGTAAAATTTTTCAAGTTACAAATAAATAATAAAAAAAATTATTGATGAATAATAAAAGAAATATAAAAATACTTTAAAAAATTTTAAAAAATTTTTAAAAAAATATCTGAGATAAAAAATATTTAATTAATTTTAAAAATTTTAAAAATTTAAAAAATATATTAAAAAAAAAGAAAAAGATAATAGCTTAGTCCCCATTTACCTTATATAAGAAAATGCTCTCGGCGGTAAAGAATTTATAATTTTTTAATAATAATAATTTATTTTTTATCTTATATAAATTTTTAAAAATTTTTTTATTTGTTTTTAAAATTTTTTAACTTATAAATAAATAATAAAAAAATTATGAATTTATAATATAAGAAATATAAAAATTTTTAAAAAATATATATGATATAAAAAATAATTAATTAATATTAAAAAATAAAAAAAATAATAAAACAAAAGAAAAGGGACTCCCCATTATATAAGGCCTACACGTATTGTACCCAACTTACAAATCAGTTCCTCCAGTAAATCACTTGGATTTTGGAGTATCCTTTTGAGTTCTTCAGCAATGGCTGTGGTTCAAGGCAAATGGGTCAAGGTATTCTCTGTCCCTTCATATTACCCAGGAATAATCTACACCATAGATATACTCCTTCGATGTGTATGATTACTATTTTTCTTTTCAAAACTTTCGTTTTTAATTTCTCTTTCAATTTGTTGAATCATCTCCCTCGTCACTGCCACTTCGGAAGTTCACCTAGATATTTGGTTCTCTGTAAATCAAAATTTCAAAGACATATATGCTATTTGGTTTACCCATTCATCCTAAGCTGCAATTACTGTGATTTAGTATCTCCAATTCCATTCTTTATCTTAAAACAAAAGTTTTTGCAAATTTAGGGATTTGGTGCATCCTCTTGTGATAGAATCAGATATTCATAGTATAATATGGTTCAAAATTCGAAAATTAGTAATTAACTACTGAAAAACTGGGAGAGTTGGTCGAAGATCTCTCTCATAATTTTTCCCAAGGAAAAATTGTCATTAAATCAGAGAAAATTTTGATGAAATGGCAAATAGGGACTCCTTTGTACTTTCCCTCTACCAATCGGCTTCTGAGGGCAACAGGAAGGATAAAGATTGCATGTCAAAATAAAGTTTCCCATGAAAAGAACTCTATGTATTTGTTTCACTGTTAACTTTATCTCTAACATGACTCCCAAAATTTTATCATCCACTCATTTTCCAGCATTTATATTTGTCTCAATCATTTATAACGTATAACACTTTAATCTGTTCTGCCATAATACATGTCTTCAGACATATGAGCATAAAAATCATATGTAGCAGAAGCAAAATAATATTACATGGAATTAATTTAGGTAATTTTGTTATCTTGCTCCAGCTTGATCAGAATGGAACCGGGCCTGGGGCAAGAAGTTCACATGCTATTGCCATAGTAGGACAGAAGGTCTATGCATTTGGGGGTGAATTCACGCCACGTGTCCCCGTTGATAACAAGCTCCACGTGTTCGACCTTGAGAATCTGACATGGTCCGTGGCTGATGTGTCAGGTGACATCCCACCGCCGCGTGTTGGTGTTACAATGGCTGCTGTTGGATATACCATTTATGTGTTTGGTGGTAGGGATGCTGAACACAAAGAGCTCAATGAGCTCTATTCTTTTGATACAAGGGCTAAAAAGTGGACCTTAATTTCAAGCGGGGACACGGGTCCTCCTCACCGGAGTTACCACTCAACGACCGCCGATGACCGGTACGTTTATGTCTTTGGTGGCTGTGGTGTTTCAGGCAGGCTTAATGATCTATGGGCATTTGATGTTGTTGAAAAGAAGTGGGTGCAATTTCCTTCTCCAGGGGAATATTGCAAAGGGAGAGGTGGGCCTGGCCTGGCAGTGGTCCAAGGGAAAATATGGGTTGTTTATGGTTTTTCTGGCGAGGAAATGGATGATGTGCATTACTTTGATCAGGCCCAAAAGAGCTGGGCCCAAGTGGAAACAAATGGTGAGAAGCCCACAGCCCGTAGTGTATTTTCTAGTGTTGCCATTGGGAAGTACATATTCATACATGGTGGGGAGATAGATCCTAGCGACCAGGGTCACTTGGGTGCCGGCAGATTCTCTGGTGAGGCTTATGTATTGGACATAGCAACATTGGCATGGAAACGGTTGGAAGATAAGCCGGATTCTGGTTACCATCCCGGACCTCGCGGGTGGTGTGCATTTGGTGGTGGCCGGAGGGATGGCAAAGAGGGATTATTGGTGTATGGTGGCAATTCACCGAGTAATGATCGGCTTGATGACATTTTCTTTTTTACTCCTTTCTCAGAGTTTGATGGTAAATGATTAGCAGTTATGTATATTTGTATAATGTGATGCATTTAAGAATATCTAGGATCATGATGGAAGTATAATGGCATGTGAGCTTGTGAATGTTTGGTATGTACGTAACATGATTCCACTTTGGAAGTGTATTGTATGTATTGGAATAAGATTTCAAGAGGTGTCATAATTCTCGAAAGGAGATCTGAAGTTGATTTCTTCTTGTGAGTTTGTAATTTCTAATTTCTTTCTGTTCACTATCACAAGTTCAAAGATCCACCAACTGTCATTTAGTGAAAAAAAATTTGAATTATTTGTATGATGTTATAAATTTAATTTTCTGTGTCTTAGTGTGTCAAAAACTGTTTTTTTTAAGTTTAAAAATTTTATATCATTGTATAAACAGGCACAAAAACTTGAAGATTACAGAAATTTTAGTAAGGCAATAAAGTTAAGATCAATCTTAATAAATATGTACTTCTTAAGACAATAATAAAACATTTACAACACACTTAATCAAACTAATAACTAAAATAAAAAAGAACACTTGAAGCCTTCATGGAGAGACAACACAGCTTCCATCGTCATCCCTCTCCTTGGCATTTGCCTTCAAACAGTTTTTCTGTCAAAATATGAAGAATAGTGTTGTAGATGTAATCAAGTGAGTTGAAAATATTCAAGGACATTAAATAAAAAATCTCTTCTTGAAAAGAGTAGACAACTTTTACGAAGGAAGAAGGAGATAACTAATACAAGAAAAAGAAAAAGAAAATTATATGAAAGAAGAAATTACTTCAACTAAAACAGAAAATAAAATAAAAGAGAAAAAAATAAGAAGAGAAGAAGAGTTGGGCTGCCCCCACTCGGCAAAACCAGAGTTTATGGAGGAGGCGCCTCTTATACTAAAAAAATACATTTGTTAAGTTGCTATTCTATTGTGTGGGGTGGTAGTCATGCAGTCACTCACAATGTGTGTAGGGATCGAGTGCATAGTGTATTGAAGTTATCATTTCACTGTGCAAGATAGTAGCCATGCAACTACTCACAATGTATATAGATTTTGCATGTATAGTGATAGACAACACTGTATGCACAAACCCCACACACATTGTGAGTGGCTGTAACCCTACAGCCTTAATTAAAAGGTTATAAAATAGCATACACTTAAAAAAGTATTCAAAATATTAAAATACAATTTTTTTTTACCGTTGGAGCTTCGTTAAGAAATAAACGGTTGCAAATCATATGCTTTCTTGTAGTGCCTTCTTTTGCAAATCATATGCTTCCTGACTCACTTCTATGCCAACATCGTTTATCGTGACCACAATCTAAAAACGTGGAGATTTGCCATGGTTTGAACCGTATAAAGATATAAACAAAGCTTATGATAGAATTTCATGAGTGCTGTCTTGAAAAGAATGAAATCCCAGAGACATTGACAAGAATGATAATGTAGTGTGTTTCAACAGTGTCATCTAAGGTGCTCCAAAATGGTCATCCTACGGATCCCCTGCATCCCCAAAGAGAATTCAGACAAGGTGACCCAGTTTCTCTTATTCATTATGTGTGCTTTGTTGTCAGCCATGATTACGAAGGCAAAAGAGGAGAAGAAGTGGAAAGGTATTAAAATTAGCCAGAGAGCTCCCAGTATTACACACTTGATGTATAGGGATGGCACAATTTTGTTCTCTAATGCTACACCCCAGACGTGTGAGAAATTAAGGAGATTTTGGACAAATATGCTTTTTTGGCAGGTAAAAAAATTAATAAAGATAAGTCAGCCTTGATATCCAATACTCCCCATAGATTCAAAAGATACATGGCAAGGATAAAAGGAGTTAACATGAAAGAAAAGTTAGGCAGATACTTAGGGGTCAAAATAGATGGTAATAAAGAGAGATATGAAGGTTATAAAGAGCTAGTGGAAAAAATTCAAAATAAACTCCAGGTATGGAAGCTAGAATATTATCTCATGCAGGCAGAATTACTTTGGCTCTTTCAGTCCTTCAAACAATTCCCATCTATCCTATGTCATGCGTCAAGCTGCCAAAGATATATGCTGATAAAATTGATAAGCATATTGCAGATTTTTTCAGGGCTATCAAGCAGACAAGACAAGGATGCATATGTTGAGCTGGGACAAAATAGCTAGACCTAAAAGGCAAGGAGGAATAGGTTTCAGAAAGACGGGCTTAATGAACAAAGACCCCATGGCTAAGCAAATCTGAAGGACACAATTAAGAAGCTAGAATCTTTATAAGCAAGATGCTTTGTTAGTTCAAATAGGGTTGAGCACCCAAGAAGAGAGTTGAATTGGGTACTATAAAATTTTAAAACTTTTGAGCAGGTGGAAAAAACTTTCTTCAATGGTTAACCAAAAAACTAAGTTGCTCCTTTCTCAATGACTTTCACAAGCAAGTTTTGACTGATGGGTTAAAACACTTGGTAACTTAACTACTTGAACGGCTAGGTGTAAAAGCCTTCAAATGATAAGTTCCAAGATAAGTTTTTATTTGAGTTAAAGCAAGAGGTTAAACTTAGTGTTAGCGCACTTTGAGCAACCATGTCAGAAAACAAATTTGTGCAAATGCAAATAATAAAGAGGTTAGGGTAAGGGAGAATCACACGGCAATGTATAATGGTTCGGATCCAAAAAATTATCAAATCTTACGTCCACTTCCTAAGCACAAAGTAAGGAAATTTTATTATATGAGTAATAACAAGTACAAATACAAGCTAACCACAAGTTTTTACAACCAAACCCCAGTTAACCTTTTTTCCCATTGAGTTTTTTCCAAGAACTCAGCTAAACTATTACGGGCTTAAGCTCCACCAGCTTTTTCCAACCTCTCAGGACAACTTAACAACCACTAGGTTTTTCTTCATAAGAACCTAGCAAAAGTCTAACACCACTAGATTTTTCTTTAAGGTAAACCTAGCAAACATCTGACAACAAGATTTGAATAAACTCAAGTAAGCTCAAACTCTCTCAAGGCAACTAAACCAGTATAGCTCAATGGAGGGTATTTGTCTCTCAATATAAGCTCAATAACATAGCCTTTGAATGTCTATTTTCTTTTCTTCTTCACGGCCAACTTCATTAGTGTTTGAGAGTGGCTATTTATGGTTGAAGATGCAAACGTTGTGCTTCACTAGGCCATAGGTGTTGAATACCTTGATTATATAGCAGAGAGCTTCAAAGCCATTGATGTTTGATGGCAGAAGGCTTTCTCTTTGATTTTGCTTCTCTTTTAAATTTGAATCTTCCGTGTTTTAAGCTTTTAGGTATGCTTCTAGGTTGCTTGCAGATTTCATTAATTTTGATTTTCTTTACCTGCAAAAGTAAGCTTTTGACCGTAGAAAGCTGTCTTTTCAAAAATATTCAATGAAATGCATTTCCTAAGACAACCTTTCCAAAAATAGTTCTAAAAGATGTATATCTTTTTGAACCTAATCAAAACTTCTTATTTTAACTAATATTTTGTTTCTAACTAATAACAGTGTTCTATTATAAGTATATTATTTTATTATTCATTTATTCTATTTCTACTTGCTCGTTTTTCTCTTTTTTTGTTCTTTACTCAATCAAGTAACCTTATTTTCTTGATTTCTTTTTTCGACTTGATCATTTTAAACTTAGATGTGCTCATTAAAACATTTTGCATATGATATTTTCTCAACATGCTTGATAGGGAAATATACTGATAGCAGGATGGCTATAATCTATATAATCACTCAACCATGTCGAGCCTGTGGAGGGGTGTCCAAAATGCTAAAGACTTAGTAATGAACCATCTTGGATGGCAACTTGGTGATGGAAAAAGTATCAAGCTAACAAATAAATTTTGGTGGAGAAATCAGAGAGATTCCACAGAGTCATGTCAGTGACCTTACTAATATGACTAAGAAATGCTGGGAAAGACATAAGTTGCGGATAGTTTATAGTACAGAAACAGTACAACAAATAGTAATGATACCAGAACCCTTTCAAGATAGAAGGGACAGGTTAAATTGGAAAGCCAACAAATCCAGTAACTACACAGTCAAGAAGGGATATCAAATTCTTTAGGAAGAAATGGATCAGGGGAATCAAAATAGAGGACAAAACCAACAAATAGAATGGCACATATAATGGAAACTCCATATTCCGAAAAGATTACTGGTGTTCACAAGGAAATTGTGCCCTAATGCGCTTCCTTTGATTAAAACATTACAGCAACATCACCTGAACATTCAAGGCACGTGCCCTCTCTGTGGCCAAGAAGAGGAAACTTTGAATCACCTATTTGTTACTTGCAACTTTGCTAGAGCAATCAGGTTTGGCTCTCAACTGGCAATTAAAACTGAAAAAATCCATCCACAGGATATTATTCAGTGGATACAAATATGGATCAGGAATCTGAAGGACAATTTTGAGGAAATGCAGGACATGAAAATGTTGTTATTAATTATTCTTAATACAATTTGGTGGTACAGAAACCAGGTCGTTCTCCAAAAAAGCAAAGTTGATGCGGTAATGAATAAGGTGAATATATTATGAAAAGACAATCACAAGGCCAGACAGAATAATTGGAACAGCAGAAGAGTTAGGGTGCCCCCAGTCAGGGAGATGCAGGAGCAAGGAATAAGTAACCACGGTTGGACCATCCGCACAATAAGCTATAAGATCAAAAGAAGAGGAAGAATGAAGCATATCAATATAATAGGAATCTGGACGGAAGGGTAGATTATATATTTCATCAATATGCAAGAGGATATGTGGCAGGAAAGGAAAAACGTCACTCTGTGCCAATAAAAAGCAAATTTACCATCTCAGTTCACAAAATTTAGTTGAGGGTGACCTCCAGATAGGGAGATCTGACCTCAATCAGCTGCTACTAGGACTAGATAGTTTTAAAGTAATTCCTGCAATCCCACAATGTATAAATGTTTAACAGGCATAGGAGTTCTACAGGGAGTCTGGTAGGTGCAGGTTGGTTTTCTCTTCCTTTGTAATTCCAGTTGTTTATTATAAAAAAAATGAAAATTTATTAAAAATTTATAATAGGAGAGACATATTATATAAAAATTAATCTACATATATAATATTTAAAAAATAATTAAATTTAAATTTTGAAAGAAATATGACCGATACATATTTATGTTAAAAATCACATTATTACAATGACAAATTTTTTGGTGCCACATAAAATTTGTTAGTGCTTTGATATACACTAACAAACATGTCAATCTATTTTTTAAATAAAAAATTAATTATTAATTCACTTTTTAAAATAAATTTTTAAAATTTTTAAAATTTTAACTATTCACTATTTCTTCAAAAAAATTAAAAGAATAATATAAGAATAATACTGGCTAACTATCCACTATCTCTTTAAAAAAAGAAGAGAAACAATAAAAAATAATAATGATATTCGTGCACCACTTTTTTTTACATTAATTTTACACCTTCTCTCACAAGTATTATGTTATTATTATATATTATATATCATCATCATTATTTTAAATATATCAATAGTTAAAAATGAAGTGTAAGAAAAGTGTGAAAAAAATAATATATAAATATTATTAGTCAATAAAAAATATAATATAAGAATGATAGTGATGAATTTAATCTGATGGTCTAGCCTCCAAAATTATATACAATAATAGTATAGATCGATAAATATGGTGTCACATGTTACTATTTGACATGTTAACTTGACACATGAGTAATCACAATAAGTTTAATCAAGACAACACAGTCTCACATTAATGTCGGGTTGAGTAACACTAAATACCAAAAAAATTATAATTAAATTCTCTAGTCTAGTCCAATGTTCTCTTAATACAATTGGATACATAATCTTACATTGAATATCTAGTCAAGTAACATTGAATATCCAAAATATCATAATTGAATCCTCAGTCCTATTGGATGAATATCTGAATAGAGTTTGATAACTAAATACCCAAAAAACGATAATTAGGTTAGTAGGTAATATGTTAAGTATAATTTACGACTGATATTAATTTACACTTCCGTCAATGTATAGAAAATAGTTACAGAAAGTTTATGGTAAAAAAAAAAAAAAACTCCTATTAATATGGATGATGCTATGAAGAGCTCTAGCATTCAAGAGGTTGTGTTATTTGAATTTATTAATATTAAAAAATTAAGTTGAGAATCTTAATATACATGGTAAGGTCAAAAAGCTCAACTTCAAGTACAGCTTTCCACGCCATCACTCCTACATTAAAGAAGGAAATTATACCAATCGTCCTTTCATTTGTTTTATATTATACTCACTTATATTTTATTATAAAATTAAATTAGTTAAAAAAATAATAAAACATCGTAAATACTTCAAAAAATATATAACAAATAATATTATTTTTTGTGTATATTATTGATTTAAAACTTCTAATAGATATAAAAAATTAAAATATTTATTATTAAAAATGATTAGAAATACAATTTATTAAAATGAACATTTCCTTTACACAATTAATTATAACAAAAAAGTAAAGTTTAAATTTGATGAGACCTTATAATATATGATATTTCTAAGGCTTCTCAATTAAAGATTGCGAAGCTGATCATGAGTTCAAATTTAATATCATTTCTCAATTAAATATACTATATGTCATATTTTTATGTTCTTTATCTAATAAAATTATTTGAGGTTTTTGTATAAAAATATTTTTTAATGTTATTAAAATTTTATCAATGAATTTTAACAAACATTTTATAAATTTTGAACAAAGAAGAGGAGAAAAAAAAATAGAAAACAAGTACATTGTTTTAGCAAAGAGAAATACAAGAAAAAAATACAAATCATGTAAGCCTCTAATAAATAAATAAATAATTTTTTAAAAAAATTAAATAAAACATATAACACAAGATAGATAACATAAAAATTACCATTTGTAACATATTTCTTGAGACATTTAGAAAATCTTACTAATTTTTCTTCTTTGACTTTTAATGACATTTTTCATCTTTGTTAGTTATTGAGTTTAGTAGTAGGTTTTTTAAAGTATAAGGAAGATTCTACCCCTTGTTACATATTTTTTGGGAGTATTTATGATATTTTATAATTTTTTTAACTATTGAATTTAGTAATAATTTGTTTTTAATGTATAGGAAAGTTTTTATAGGTTTTTAAAATAAAAAAGATATGAGTGTAATATAAGACAAATACAATGATGTTATATAATTTTCTCTAAAATATAATTTTGAAAATCGTGACTTATGGCGACATTTTTCAATACCATAAACTTTTTGTGATTACTATTTTCTAGTATTTGAATAGAGAGTAAATTAATATCAATCATATATTATGTTTAACTTTTACCTGTTAAGCTAATTATTACTATCTGAATATTCGATATTACTTTGACTGTGTATCTATTATTAGAATTTAGAATGGGTATCGTGTAATCATTTATCATAAGAGACTAAGCTAAAATTCAGTTAAGATTTGTTTGGAGTGATATGGGATAGGGTATTCAGCTATTGTCGTTAATGTCAAATTAATAAGTCAAAAGTACTAATGACACTGACACTGACACTGACAAATTTTATGTAATATTTGGATAGGAAGATACTATGCTATAATCTTAATTTTGAGATTATAATTTTAGTTTAGAGTTGATAATTTATTATTTTTTGTGTTAATTTTTTTATTTTAAAAAATTTTTTAACTTATGAATAAATAGTAAAAGAAATTATGAATAAATAATATAAGAAATATAAAATATTTAAAAAATTCTTATAAAAAATATAATATAAAAATAATTATTTAATATTAAAAAATTAAAAAAATAAGGTAAAAACTAAAAAAATAAAAAATAAAAAAAAAGGAAAAAAAGGAAGTTCCCTCTACCCAATTCAAGATATAATGATTTTGGTATATACCACCAAGTTACTGATATGGAGACGAGTGCAAAACGTTAATATGCATTCGCTGCGAATAAGACATTAGTACTGATGTAGGTGCTTCTTTACTTTGTAAATCAATAGAAAAAAAATGTCTGCAATACCGAAGTGTACAAGTATAACGGAAGCAATACACTGTAGCAAATAAACAAAGTCTTTTAATTCAGTAGCTATTCATTAGTGATGGAAATTGTATAAGACATGCTTGAAGTAAGGATCATTTAAGAATGCTATTTATATGTATTCTTGTATCAAGGACTTCAATTGTCTTTTTTAATCAACGAACTTAATTAATTCTTGAATAATAACAACTAAATTAATAATTATTGACAATACTTTTAAGATTAATAATGTACCTTTAGTCACCAAATAAATGTCTTGTTTATTAGACATTAGTGACCTAATTAATTAATATCGTTTTATTATAAAGTTAAATAGACCATTATGAGAATTATTATTGGAAAACGGTTATTAACTTCACTTGATTTCATTTTGATTATTAGGAATTTTAATTTTGTAATTAGGATTGCCGATTTGGGAATTATGATTCACTTAGAAATTTAATTAATGACTTTTGGGTTAGGCTACCCTAATTCATATTTTAGTTTCCTATCTATAACAGGTAGGGGTGTGTAATGGTTCAATTCAAACAGTCAACACAACCAAACTGAATCAAACCGCATCCTTAATTAAATCGAACTATTAAAGAAATGATTCGGTTTGGTTTTTATTTCATTCAAACCAATATAAACAATTTGATTAGCAGTTTGAAATTTTTAAACAGCAGTTCAAACCGAACCGAATCCTTAACATATAATTAATTAATTATATGTCTATTCAATATAATTATATATATAATAAAATAAATTTGAAAAATATAGCTATATATATTTAAAAAATACATTTATTATATATAAATATATAATTAATTAAATATATATATATATATTTAATTAATTAAATATATAAATAAAATCAAAAACCAATTAACCGAATCAAACCAAATAACTAACGGTTTGGTTTTCAACAGAGATTTTTAAATAATCAAACTAAATCAAATAATTTTTGTTAGGTCAATTTAATGTTTAATTTGATTTGAGACCGAATTAAATTGAATCATGCACATTTCTAATAATAAATTTCTTGGCCAATTGTCTTTAAATAGGTTTATGTGACATGTGTACATATCAATTTATTTTTTATTAATTAATTAAGATTATTAAATTATTCTAAAATTTTAAATATTTATTTATTATAATCTCAAATAAGTATTTAATTATAATTAATTAAAAAATTTATTTCATAATTTTTGTTTAAAAAATTTTTAAACTCTAAATAACTCTTAGTTAATAATAGTAGATATTTTCAAGCATCTCATTATTTTTAAATAATTATGAGAATATTTTTATAAGGCAGTTATTATCAAATTCAAACCACAGCACAAACCTCCCCCCGCCCTCACCCCACCCAAAGTATAGATAATTAAATGGGATTTTGAGTGAGGTTTCATAATTATTTTTGTCTTCGTCTGGTTCTACACTTAAAAGGAAAGTTTATTTGGACTTGAGAAAAAATATTTTTTATATTATTTCTTTAGAAAAAAAGTATTTTTTAAAAATAAATATTATTTTATATTTAAGTAAAATAATTAAAAAAAATTTTAACTTAAAAAATAAAATAACATTCTCTTTTATGTATTAATTTTTTTAAAAAAAAACATAATTTTAATTTTTCTAAAAAAAAATTCTTAATTTTTTTAAAAAAAAATTAAAACAAACACTTAACTTTAAACAACTTATTTTTTTTTCAATTACTTATTTCCAAACATATAGTCATACCAACGAGCCTAAGTACACTTCAGAAATGGAGAATTTTACTCAGAAATAGAAGTCATAAATATCAGCGAATGAAAGTGATCAGGAAATATACGTGGCTTTAATGTCGATAATCTCAGTATAACGAAGGAATCTTACCTGTTTTCACTTGAGGGACCAAGGCCCTCTTTCGTACCACGAATTTGGCGTTTGATATCATCTGAAAGTCAAAGTTTCAAAGAGTTTACACCCAGTACCAGAAAATTGAGTTAGTTTAGCACCTGCGTTTCTATCCTACTTGAAAGTCAAGTGCTTTCCAGGATCGACAGCAGAGGGAACGAAGAGATAATGCTTAATTTGAGTCAGTGCAAAATGGTTAAGTTACTTCATGGTTTTTCTAAGACTAATAGAAAGGAGACCCATTGTGGTGGTTGTCTCAGAATTTCCTGTTGTTCTTACTACTTTGATGGGTGCCAGTACAGCTTAGAATTCCTATTGATTTCTCTTGGGTACGTTTTCTTTCTCATTCTATCAAAAAGCTTAAATGGGTCTTCTGTCCCTGCAAAACAGCATGGCTCTACGCTTCATTTATGGGTCCTGTTCTTCACTGAGTCATGAAGTTGACTCTGGCCTACGAAGAAGCTTTTTCGGCACTTGGGTTCGCGGGATCAATTGCAGAACTCGTTCAAACGAGCATCTTGAACTCAAAGCTAGTAATCTTCATCCTTTGGCTGCTGTTCCTTTGCAGAATGGTGGGTTCTTATTTCTATTAATTTAACTCTGCGAAATAGTCTTAGCATGCGGATCTAAAAACCTGCATTAATTGTCCTTTGCTGGTTGAAAACCATGTGTTCGAGAGAATGTTTCTTTAAGACATAATTTATAGGAACCAATTCAGTTTGTTTTAAAGCAAATTTTTCCGTGAATTCTAGTTGAAAGTGAAAGATGGATGCTCTTTTTCGTTCTAATAAATTAGCATATTTCTGTTCTTGTTGATGATTGCTATGTTCTTCCAGCTTCAATGTGTATTGGGACAGCTTTTAGTGTCATATGTTGTATTGGGGTTGAAAGAAAAATTGTTCCTCATGTCAAAAATGTTCACCCTTTAATACATAGCACCTTACCACCTTGCCACCTTGATCCCTTTGATTCGAGTGAAAGCTATTTATATTTAAATGTCCTTTGTTAGATTTATGTATTGAACTGGTAAAATACTTTGGCTTGCGGATATGGCTACTTTATTATTAATATTCTATATTGCTGAATTCAAAGCAGTAGTACATTGTAGGTACTTCAGCTACAGATCTCCTAGACAAAGAATGGAGGAGGACTCCAGCCAAAGAAGTTTACAATCAATCCTTGGAAACAGAGAAAGCAGATTCTACACTAACTATTGTTGTTGTGGGGGCTACGGGAACCCTTGCAAGGAAAAAGATATTCCCTGCTCTATTTGCACTCTTTTATGAAGATTGTTTGCCTCAGGTACTATTCCTTCTTTATTATTTTCTAAATTCAATTTAGAAATGTATTCCAAACATTAGCGGTCTCTGCTGTTTATGTTTTGTTCTTTGCAGAATATTACAATCTTTGGCTACGCACGTACTACAATGACTGACCAGGATCTAAGAAATATAATTAGTAAAACTCTTACCTGCAGAGTTGTTAAGAGGTCCATTTCATGCCTTTTCTCCATGTATAAAGTATTTCAGTTGATTGTCTTGCAATTCTGACTTAATCGTTTTAGTTTTCAGGGACAGCTGTGATGACAAGATGTCTAAGTTCTTAAAATGCTGCTTTTACCATTCAGGTCAGTATAGTTCTGAGGAGCACTTTTTGGAATTGAACAACAAGCTGGAAGAGAAAGAGGTATTATTCCTATACTTAGACATTTTATTCTCTTTCGTTCTTCCTTTAGATTTTAATGCCATCTTTGACCCGACGAATAGCAAGCACCTGTTGAAACCATTAGTGCTTTCTGCTTTGACTGGATACCTCTAATATATATTAATAACTGGTTGTGAACTCCCGTAGCATGCACTTGGACTCTATAAATTTATTGCATTGCATGAGCATTCATTTTAGTATACTCAAAATTCTCTCGTACTTTTATTACTACACCTCCAAATACATAACTTAAAATACGTCAGTTCATTTCTGATTTATCTCTGCAATTTAATCATATTTAAATTGTAAGACCTGAATTTTATGCTATACATTGAAGTAGTAGATATCAGAGTAACAAAGGAGTCAACAGATTTACATGACAAGGTAAAGAAAGAGGAAAAGCACAATTGGATAAACTTTATTAAGTGAGGAAAATAGAATTACAGGAAAAAGAAGCGTTTTTTGGGTGAAGATGATGCGCAACATACGTAGCATTTATATTTTGGGTATGAATTCATAGGAGAATGTTTAGCTGCCAAATTAATGTAAATTCAGGCTGGAAGAATCTCAAATAGGTTATTCTACTTAGCAATACCTTCAAACATGTGCGTGGATGTTGCAAGATGCACCAAACATCATGCTTCTTCAAAATCTGGGTGGACTAGACTCATAGTTGAGAAGCCATTTGGTCATGATACAGAGTCATCCAGAAAGCAGACTCTAGCTTTAAAACAGTACCTTAGGGAGGACCAAATATTCAGGTAATCTTTTCTGTAGTTTGATTCAGTAAGGCAGCATTTTGTTCATACATGGGGAAAACCTTTCAAATTGTCTCTCTCCAGGATTGATCACTGTCTAGGCGAGGAGCTTGTGGAAAATCTTTTGGTACTTCGCTTCTCAAATTTAGTTTTTGAGCCATTATGGTCCAGGAACTATATTCGCAATGTGCAGGTTGTTTTTTATGAAGATTTTGGCACTGAGGGACAAATCAGGTCAGTACAGTGGTGTTTCCCACTTATATATATTAGTGAAAAAAAAGGATAAAGAACTGCAATTTCATACACTGTTCCCCCAAATTCTTTCTTTTTGATTTGGGGATTTGCTAAGATCCTTGTTGTTTTACTTTCTTACAGGTGTTTCGACAACTATGGCATCATTCGTGACATAATGCAAAACCATCTCCTGCAAACCACTGCACTATTTGCAATTGAGACACCTGTTTCCTTAGGTTCTGAGGACATTAGAAATGAAAAGGTACCATTGTTTTGATAATACACAACCTATATCATACTCAATTGAAAATGTAAACCATTTTATGATTATTTTGTGTTGATTAATTTTGTGATCATGACATTAAATCAGGTCAAGGTTCTGCGCTCCATGACACCTGTTAAGCTTGAAGATGTGGTAGTTGGCCAATATAAGGGCAATAGCAATGGCAGTGTGGCATATCCTGCTTATGCTGATGAGCCAACAGTCTCAAATGACAGTCTCACTCCCACTTTTGCAGCAGCAACTCTTTTCATCAACAATGCACGATGGCAAGGAGTTCCAATCCTGATGGTAGCTGGTAAAGGTCTTCATTCAAATCGGTAAGTGGATTTACTTGATCAACTAGGGGATTATATCTTTATAAGGCCCTTGTAAGCTGCTGAAACCAATGAGAAAATGACCAAATATATTTTGCTCAAACTGTAGAGCAGAAATCCGTGTTCAATTTAGACACGTCCCAGGCAACCTGTACAATCAAAGATTTGGAAATGACTTGGATAAAGCAACAAATGAGCTTGTGCTTCGTGATCAACCTGATCAAGCTATATATCTGAAGATCAACAACAAGGTTCCTGGTCTTGGAATGAGATTGGATTGTAGTGACCTTCATTTGCTTTACAAATCCAGGTAAAAATATAAGGAAATCGTCGTTGGTAAATTGCCATATATTTAGTCCATTGTCTATATGTCATAATGTTTTATTAAAATAGGATATGAACTTTGCTTCTACTTCTTACTCCAACATCAAGATTGGAAGAGATTTTTGAGAAAATAGGGAGAGCAAAAGTTAGGGAGAAAAGGAAGAGGCTAATCAAAATATATTATTGAAAGACTGAATGACAGTGTATAACTGTATATGACATTGACTTCTTAACCTCTTTTTATAAACTGTCATTCAGTCTTTCAATAATACTACGACCACTAAAGACCCTTAAACCTTTGTTTTGGGTACACTAAAGGAACTTTTCTTAACTTCCAAGACTTTCCTAAATCTTTAACACCTCTTAACACTCTCTCAAGTTGAAGTTTACAAAGTTCCCTGCTTGTTACAAAGAAAACCCAACTAAAGAACTCAAATAAACAACTAAAATAAAGAACTCAACCATCCACCCAGCACTTAAGCAACTAGCTCTTCCCGATGTCCTTCGCAGACAAATAGCTTTCACAATTCTTTGACTTCCTTCCCATACGGGACCCTCTCGATGTTCTCCCAGGTGAGCCTCCATAGCTTCATTATCTAACACATTGAAACCACTCTTAAAATCTTCAACCTACTTTACATGAGTGGCCCCCTCAACCTTCTTTCAGGTGGGTCTCCACTACTTCGGTTGTACACCACAGCACCCAAATCAATAACATTAGTTCTCTTAGTTCCAAGTTTTCATTCCATGATGCCTGAAATTCCAAACATCAAACACCAAAGCACCACATTCAAAATACCATACGCCAATATCAAATTATCAACTCAAAACCACAAATCTGTACTTTTAGTTATCTCGATAACAAGTCACATCTTCAAGAAAAATAAAACAAAATAACCAAAACAAGAAAAACACCACAATCAACCACCTGCAACTTCCCATGAGTTGTGCAAACCAAACCAGGCCATGACAGCCAAAATGCAACCAATATCTTAACCAAAAACAGTTATAAACCATCAATTGAAATAAAGCAAAACCACTAAAACAAACATTACACTCAAACTAGAAACACTACAATCATCCCTAGCAGGTACCTAAAGCATCACTGTCATATCAGAAAAAAGTACATTCATTATCAGAATTCACCTAAAAGAATGGTAAGCCTCCGTAAAATACATGATTAGACAAAAACAGAACACCAAAAGCCAAATTCCCTCTTGATCGTGAGCTATACCACTAACAATGGCAAGGGAAAGTCTTGGGCTTGTATCAAACAAGTAGGCTAGTGATGTAGAACCAAATGAGAAAACCAAGAAAATTCTGAAAACAAACTGAAATATCTGATATGATTTATTAATATCAATAAGAGAAAGGTAATGGCCATGACTGAAGGCCTATATAAAGGCAACTGACAAAAAAGCCCTAATGGTATTAGGAAACTAAGGTATAGGCTAACATAACTGTAAATAGAGGAGAAAGAGAGAGTAGAAAGGTGAATGGGATTACTCAAACCACCAAGTTCCTTTGTGTTTATAATTAAAAATTGGGTCAAGGACAGTACAACTAATACAAGCCCAGTCTAGTTATTTGTGGAAAAGAAAAAATAGAGAAGAAATTGAAATGGCTCTATATTTTATTCATGCATTACAAGGGAATCACACCCTTAATATATACACAAGATGCCTTATATAAAAAAGGAAAGAAATTAACTCCTAATTACAGAATTAATTGTGCCTAATTACAAAATTAATTATCCCTTAATCAAGGGATTCTAATCACCATAATTACAACCTTAATCAAGGGATCACAATATTTCAACACTCCCCCTCAAGCTGGTGAATAGATATTATCCATTCCTAGCTTAGCAATAATTGTTTGGAACAACGGATTACTCAAACCCTTGGTAAAAACATCCGCGAGTTGAGAATTGGTGGGCACATACAGTGTACAGATCAGACCAATGTCCAGTTTTTCTTTGATAAAGTGTCTGTCCACCTTAATGTGTTTTGTTTTGTCATGTTGCACTGGGTTGTGTGCAATACTGATTGCGAATTTGTTGTCACAGTAGAGTCTCATAGAGCCATCCCACTTAATCTTTAAATCTTCCAAAATAATCTTCAGCCACAGTAACTCACAAACTCCTTGTACCATTACTCGAAATTTTGATTATGCACTGGACTTAGCTACAACATTCTGTTTTTTACTCCTCCATGTAACTATGTTTCCACCAAGGAAAGTACAATAACCAGTGGTAGACCTCCTATCGACTACTGACCCAGCATAGTCAGCATTGTATATGCTTCAAGCAAGAGTCCATCACTCCTTTTAAACATAATTCCTTTCCCTGGAGTTCCTTTAAGGTAGTGTAGTATCTTATAAGCAGCTTGCAAGTGAATCTCTTTCGAATTATGCATAAATTGGCTTACTATACTCACAGCATAGGCAATATCAGGCCTAGTGTGAGACAAGTAAATGAGTCTTC
>JASKGM010030742.1:0-25758 GCA_034509205.1 Ceratonia siliqua | reverse complement strand
ATGGTCCACTATTGATCATTTTTCTTTCCATAATGTTGAAATTTCATTTATATTCAACAAGTCCTAGTATTTATTTATTTTCATTCAATGATCTTGTCTATGTTAAAATGATGGTTTTAATAGTTCAGTCTGTTCATTAATTTTTTTGCAAGTTGTTTGCATCATATATTTTTTATCAACTTCTGATGATACTATGAATTATACTATTTTTCTCATGGAATTCAGGCAAAGCTTAGAGAGGTGGCATCTTTGGAGGGTCATGTTCTTTTGAAAAAGCTAAGAGATGCATTAGAATCCTTAAGAGGCCGTTTAGCTGGAAGAAATAAGGAGGATGTGGAGAAAGCTATCTCTATGGTTTGTTTTCCATACTATTTCATTTGATGAGTAACTTCTTTGTTCAAAGTTTAAATTGGCATGCTAGTGCCATATATATATGAGAGTAAAAAACGTATGAATGATGGATTTAATTTCTTTATTGCCACTTCAAACTGCTACTATAGGAAAGTCAATTGCCAGCACGTAAAATTATACCTTTTCAATTTATTATAAAAGGTTATAATTGCCAACTGACCATAAGTTTCATGGGTATAATTTAGATATATATATCTCTAAGCAATAACTGAAAATCTTTTACATGCTGGAGGATCACTTGGTTCTATCTTGGTAGAATTATATCACCAATAACCATTGCAGCTAGCACATTGTCTTTGAACTGATTTTTTTAATATCAATTGGGTATCATTACAGGGGGAAAATATCTAGTGCTACCGTAGTACTGAAGACTCAGTACTAGGGTAGCAGTGTAGCACTAGATATTTTCTCCATTATAGGAGCTTTTGTTGATTCATTTGAGAGGCTCTGTGGAGGACGGAATGGGTTGGAGATTTTATTTTGTGTTGTTTGCAGTGGTACGGTGTATCTAGTTGGGGGCATGTCACCAAATTTGCTTCAGGATAGGACAAATATATTTGGCATCTTTGTGGTATTTTGGGGTCTGGAAGATTTTGAATGAGATTGTAGGAACAAGTTGCTTTCCTTTCTGTGTACTTACTATTTTAAAATTTAAGATGAAATCTTATCCTATAATTTGTACTTCAACCTCCTTTATTGATTTGTCCTATGATTTCCACTATGAAAACTTCAGCTTCCAATTTTGTCCTTGTGTAATGTACGATGTGGTTGCCATTTACATCATACATGGTGCTTAAAAAGGTCTCCCCTTTTAGGCCAATTTATCTGAATGAATTAATAATGTATTCAAAATGTCTAATTTGGTCTTCCAGGTTGTTGATTTTTTTGGCTCACAGTTGTAGAGTGTGAACTCAATTTCTTCGTCAAGTCTATTCTGAGTGCGTAGACCCCCTTTCTTCAATTCTATGTTACCGATGCTGAGCTCTCATACTGAACTATGCAGGTGGAAGCTTTAGCAGTTAAATTGACTCAAAAGGAAGGAGAATTGATTCAAGAGAAGTTTGAAGTGAAAAGACTTGTGAACTTTCTCAAACAGGTCTTCTATGGCATTTTAACTTTGTGTAAATGGTCATAGAATATTCATTTGAATGCCTTTCATGACTATGAATCTATGATTCTTTAGAGCACAGAAAGATCAAAAGACCTCCATGGTTCTTTTATTACATTGATATAATTCTATACAAGATAAGCATTTTATTTATAAAGTAGACTTGGACATTTATTTGGTTTGTTGGTTCATTGGTCTATCATTGTGAAAGCCAGAAATTAGTACAAACTGCTTTATAAGAGCTCTGTTGTCTGGAGTAATCACTAATTGTAGTTTAGGGCAATGTGTTCAACTAAGACGGAGTGCTTTATGGTTCAATTCTTGCACTAAATAAAAGATGCAGGTTGGGGCTCATCTATGATCATCAAACCATCATATATACTTAATTGTTACGGAAATTTCACTTTTTCAATGCAAAAGAGCTTCAATTCCAAACTTCGCTCAGCTCTATTTAGTTTTATTCCATTTATGCACTGACACTGTAACCACTACATTTTTTTTCGTTATACAGGATTTTCAATTTATTATATTGTAGTTATTACATTTAAATGTCTTATGTTCTGTGATAAACTTTGTTCTACAGGCTTCTGAAGATGCTAAAAAGTTGGTTAATCAAGAAAAGTCTTTTGCTTGTGCTGAAATTGAGAGCGCCAGGGCAGTGGTGCTGAGAATTGGGGAGGCCCTTGACGAACAAGAAAAGGCTTCCCAAGCTTCTAAAAGACAGGTTCTGACAAGCTGTTTAGTTACATAACTATGTGCATGTGTGTCTGTTATGTTTGCATCAATGTTTTCATATTATGTGCATGGGAGAATCATGTGTGTTGTATGAGTTATAAGAAAGAATTGCTAAATATTATGGATCATTCTAATTCAAACCTTGAGTTGAGCTATATGAACTCGAGAAGGGTTATGCAGACTCCTAACATGATTACTGAACTCACATAGTCAGAAGGGGGAAAACCACGTTTCAATTTTGAACTTGAGAAATCTGAGCAAATGGTGCCCTAAAATACACCTTGTGGCCCATCTTTTGTGCCATGTTTGACTTTGTCCAAACTTTTAAGTAGAACTTTTACTTTTGACTGAAATACTATTTCGGTCCTCAAATTTTTTTTATTCTCAATTTAGTCTTCCAATGTGTCTCTTCGTCTTCAAAACGATCCTTTTGAGCATTATTTTTTCCCTCTCAATTTTGTCCTCAAAATGACATTTTTGAAGACAGAAATACACATTGGAGGACAAAATTGAAAAAAAAAAAAATCATTGGAGGGCCTACTTGAGAATTTGAGAATCTTTTGAGCAGTAAACTACTCAGTCTTTACTAGTTCTATAGAAGGCGTCATTTCTTTTATTGATTGCTTAAAAGTACCCTTAACCTTTTGACTTTCAAAAATAATGAGGGCGAGAGAGGAAACTGATTTACTTTTAACTTTCTAACTCCCAAAGCAATATGCACAATTAGGACCATCCAGAAAAGGAAAATGAGAAAAATAAAATGGGGCAGAGAGAGTATGTCAGTTAATAGTTAGTCTGAAAGAGGTATTTTATTATCATTGTTGGTGATTCCTTGCTAATCATTTCCATGATGTGTTCATGTCATCTTATAGCATCCTTCAGTTCAGTTTGTAATGGTAATTGGGTATGGAAATATACTAAAGATGCATTACAAATATTACGCAGTTATTTCCTTGTTGAGTATGGCAGACACACAATATCTGATGTTCCTCACTGTCAGGATGTGGATGAACTAGTAGAAGAGGTTCAAGAGGCTAGAAGAATC
Organism: Ceratonia siliqua; assembly: GCA_034509205.1. Classification (NCBI taxonomy): domain Eukaryota; kingdom Viridiplantae; phylum Streptophyta; class Magnoliopsida; order Fabales; family Fabaceae; genus Ceratonia; species Ceratonia siliqua. Next base: position 22,459 of record JASKGM010030742.1, on the reverse strand, counting down.
AAATTGTTGCATCATCCAGGCAAGGTGCATTGGTTTTTGTTTCTTCAATATTGCTGTAGTTGATGGTTTTTGCTTGATTTCATTATACACCATTATATAATGATGGAACCCAAACACTCACACTAGGAATACACCAAAATACTGATGAAGTTACTGATATATTGATGGTAATGTACCCCAAACAGCCTGTGCTTAACTGCCCAGATAAGGAAACACATTGATATATACTGATATTAATAGGCAAAAGCCACATATTACAGTGAAATAGCACTCAAAGCAATAAAAGACAATGAAGTGACAATGGCAATGGTAGCCTCTTGCCCTCGGTAAACAGAACTTCTAACAGCAGAAAACAATTAACAAAGCAGTAGCACACTACCTAGAACCCTCCCTAGCAATATGGGCGCTAAGACTCCCCCTCTCAACAAGTCAAATTCTCCATGAATCCCCCACACAGCCTTTTCTCCCCTTTTTGTAAGCCTCCAGACTGCCTGCAACTTGCCTCCCTCACTCCCATACGCAACCAATCCCCTACAAACGTGGATCATCTGCCATGTGTGATACTTGGCTAATATCTCTTTTGCCCTTTCCCTTTCCAAAATATCCCAGGGGTCTATCATATAATAATAATAATGGTGATGACAGTGACAACAACGGCTAATTCCTCTTTTCACACACAATATTACAACAATAATAATAATAATTGCCTATTGTGACACACATCTAATATTTTAAGGCTAAGTATTTTCTCCAATTTTTTTTGGCGCTGTTTTTAATTTTCCATCAACTACAGTATATCTTATTTAAATCTTATAATGGTTAAAAAAATGGCCTGTTACAGGATTTTTATAATGTTTTCAGGTGATGGCCATGGAACACGAGCTTCATGCTCTAAGGGATCAAATTCGAGAAAAAACTATATTTTCAATTAAGCTTCAGAAAGAGGTTCGTTGATATCTAGTTTTCACATGCCTAATTATCTAGAAAGGTTATTATTAAATTGACTGGATCTTAAGGCAAATTATTCATTCTGCTGACATGGTAGCAAACTTGTGGTTGATTCCTGCACGTCTATTTTTTTTTATCATGGCAAAATGGTTAAGGAAAAAACTTCAATAACAGTTATAACCTACATATAGTATAAGCCTTGAATATGAAGAATACTAGGTAGCTTTTCTCAGAAAAAAAAGCATATGTTTCTTATCATTTACATCTTTTGACTGTTCATAGCTCATCTAAGCAAAAGAGTCTGCAAAGCCCATTTGCTTCTCTGGTTAAGTGAAGAACAGAAATACTTTTCCAGGATAATTCTGTGCAATAGTTGATTTCGAAACCTGATTTATTTGTTCTCTGTAGCTCTGTTGCTCCTGTCTTCTCTACTTTAAGTCAACTGTTACAAATTAACTTAAAGTTCTTATAACTATATCAATAACTTTATGTTTTCCTTGCCAGCTAACAATAAGCAAGAGGGATGAGGAGAAAAAATATTGTTTATATACATTTGATGGTACTGAAACATTAGGTTCATGCCTGCAAGTGCAGCCTTGCTCAGATGAGGTGCCACCAATTTCAAAATGTTCATTTCAGTGGTATCGCTTGTCATCTGAAGGCAGCTGGAGGGAAGTAATTTCAGGTATAACCGCAATGCTTTATAGATTGTTATATCCCACTTTTAATTTATTTTCAAGCATGTGTCTAGATTGGGTGATCTTGAGAGTGCACACTCCACTTTGTAGAGCATAATATATCAAATAATAAGCATATGATGCACTAAGTTACTTTGTATTTCTTATTTAAATTTCTTTTTCCTCCTCTTTGCTTGATTAGTTTCCAACAATTAATTAAGCCTCCAGAATTTTAATTTTTGTCATCAGGAGCCAACAGATCAATATATGCTTCAGATCCCTTTGATGTTGGGCGAATCTTACAAGTAGACATTGTTTCCAATGGCAAAAAACTTACGATAACAACTGGTCCCATTCATCCTGGTCAGTTTTGATTAAAGACGTTTTATTTTGCTAACAAATTATTTCTGATTTGTGCATGTATCTATTAGTTTGGGGCTAATCTTGTTTCCAACACCACCTATTGATGCCTAGAGAGGAAAAGAAAGGTTTTAACTATTTTGTGTGCAACAGTTGCAGGACTTGGAAGTTATGTGGAGACACTTCTACGAAAATCTAATACAGAATTTCATGTATGTAGTCCATAGCCTCTTTTACTTCCAGTAATTTTAATTGTTTCTGGAAGAAAACACTATTACAATTACCAACTGAAAGCACATGGATACCAAAAATATAGAAAAAGAGTGTCCATGAATTCAACAAGCTTTAGTGACATCTATATATGTTTCTGCTTGGTGCTGTATAAGTTGCCCCATGGATGCACCATATCATGATCTTGAATTGATAGGTTTAAATTCATGGGACTTGTGCCCATCTTGTTTCTGTTTGATACAGCTTTTCTGAATATCTGGCTGCTTTCATGACTGATCTTGAGATGCTCGATGCATAAACTATAACTACTAGAATATTTTTGAGTATACTTAAACATGATACAGTTATTCCAAATCTTAACTTGAAACGAAAGTATCTATACTGTGGCAACAATCATATAGGATGTTTTATGTGGGTCTGAACACGCATCTGTATAATATTATTGTGTATTTGTTTAGTGAGAAATAGTGCTGGTTCTTTGAAGCCTGTGGATGATAAGCACATAATAGAATGAATTATGCACAAAATTATGCATTCACTGTCTAGAATTCATATTTCCTTCTGCTTATAATTTAATCACGAGAGAGTTATTGAGAAAACTTGGTTATGAGGTGTGGATATTCTTGACACAATAGTTCTTATGAAGTTTAGTATTTGGTCTTTGACAGGTAGTTATTTCTCAGATGAATGGACAAGATTACTCATCACATTCTGTTCATGCATTTCATGTGGGGAGAATGAGGATTAAGCTATGTAGAGTTTGGATTACGAAAGCTAGAGAAATTTACTCCCCATCAATGCAGGTACTTATTTTGGCCATTGGCTATTATTCTTGTCTTGACTCTCGACAAATGTTGAAATTGAAAGTAAAAGCTATATTGGTATATTTGGTTGTTTCATCGTTCCCTATACGTTTTGAAAGTAACTTGGCCGAGATTTCTTCCCCTGGTATTGACAGTGTCAATTTCTTTCAAATTAAGAATAACTGATTACTATTTCTTATTTGATAGGACAACCTAAATAAAGAACTAAAAGTTCTATCAAAGGAAATTATTTCATCTGTATGCCACAATTTATGATAACATATTGACTCTTTAGGTTCTCTGTCAGACTTCATCCCTTAAACTAACTTCATATCTAATTCTAGCTATGTGGAGTTAGAGGTTATGTCAATAATGCAGCAAAGGCATTGTTTTGGCAAGCTAGAAGGGGGCTCTCATTTGTATTAACCTTTGAATCAGAGCGAGAAAGGAATGCGGCCATTATGGTTGCCAGGAAATATGCTCTTGATTGCAATGTATGTATTTTTTTTCACCTGATTATATACTAATTTGTGCACATGCATTCTTGTTTTCTTATAAGTTAGCATGTACCAAATTGCTAAATATCTTAGCAAGTTTTTCCTTTGATGAAATTGATTCCTAGCATCCTTACTTATTATATATTTTTACACTTTTATGCAAATTAAAAATGGATGATCATTTGATGACAGGTCGTTCTTGCTGGGCCCGATGATCTACTGTAGAAGCAAAACTAACCGACTGAGTTTCAACAACTGTGATTATTATCAGATTTTTGGTGTGAGTATACATGTGTGCCTGTTTTGTTAAAGAAAGATAAGCTTTTATCCTTGTAATTGGGTTGCATTGTTTTAGGCATGTTTTTTAATTTGTCTAATCTTTTGTTGTAACAAAATCAACCTTGGATGATTATTAGTTCATTTGTTCATTGTGGGTGATTTGCAAATTCCTGCCAGCTGTGTTGTAATATTCAGCATATTCAAGGCAACCAGTGGGATTAGGGACTGGCAACTCTTAAGTGAATCTTGATTAGGCAGAAAAAGAAAAGGCAATATCTTGTGGCTTTATTTTTTTATTAATGAAATTCCGTTATTAACTAATGAGTTCCATTGTTGCTAAATTATAAGGCATTGACTATCCTCTTAGACTACATATTATAAACGAAAATTACAAATAAAGTTTGATATCTAAGAATAAACAAGTCTTTAATATAGGAGATTACACAACGAAAATAGCTTATCTCTTCCATAAATTTTATTATTGAGTTAATTGTAAATAATGGATATAAAGTTTAGTTATAAATTTAAAACAAGGTGAACTTAATTTTTGAGATAATAACCAACAAACATGGAAAGGCCATGATGCAAAAGTAAAATAAGAAAAAGCAATTCGTTCACTAGTGATTAACCCCAAAAAGATAATATACCGAGTTTGCTTTCACATGGAAGGCAATACCAAAATATTTTGGTTGTCCACTTGTCTACAGCTGACAAAGGTAGCATAGACATTCCACGAGACTCAGGTCATAAAGGTCCATGCCGCATTACGTTTACGGTGCGATTGTTTTCGAATTTCCAACGGCTACAATTCTTAGAGCCACGCTTTGCCGTCAGATTAGATTACAGATCCAACGGCTTAGAACTTGGAAAATTTTGACCGTTGGAAGAGAAGCGTCGCCTACTTCAGCTTCAAAAGGGAAGGGTTTCCCACTGCTTTTATGTCTTAATCAGAGACCCAGAGAAAAAGAGTACCGACTGATTTCGGAAGGGGCTCCACTAAGCAACCCAGAAGGAGTATCGCATAGTGTTCGAAATGGCCTCGAGACCCGTCGTTCCACAACAGGCCAGAGGTATTGTGTTTCCTCTTCTCTCTCTTTTTTTTTTTTTGGATTATTGTATTGCTGCCCTTGGTGATTTATGGGATTTTCTTTCTCATAGGCATTAGAAACCTGCATGTTTAAAATTTTCATTCTTTATTCGTTCCTATGCGTGCTTGAGTTCACTCTTTGTATATTTGGTTTTGATCCCGTTGATTACTTTTTTGCGTCTTTTGATGAGTTTTGGACGAAATCTGGTCTATCGCTTTCGGACTATGGTTTCATTGTGCTTCACTAAGATTTGTCAGGGGACAGGATTACTCGAGGGATGTAGTTGATTGGTTGATTACTTTTTCCTGTATTTATATTTGGTTACAGAAACTATTGGACAGATAAGACACGAAAATGCAAGGCAAACATGAAAAATCTAGTCTGGGATTTAAAGATGAAGAAGATTAACTTCAACTTCGAAAAGGCTTGGGAAGAAGGTTGGCGAGGGGGGGGGGGGGGACACGCTTATTTCTTGGGTTTCTTCCAAATCTTTCTGGACCCACAAGCAAAAGGGGCGACTCTTGGTTTTAGCTTGGTGTGGATGTGTTAATTTGTATTTATTTCAAGATGTTACCTCTTTTTTGAGGGATTTTTTTTGGGGGTGAATCTCATAGGGGATGCAGTCGTTGGGGGAGGTAAGCAGCAGAAGAAGAATGCAGCGGCTGAGGGAAGAAACCGCAGAGCACTGGGCGATATTGGAAACTTGGTGACCGTTGGAGGAATAGAAGTCAAGCCCAACCGCCCCATCACGAGGTTTCTTTCCCTTACTGTTTGTTTCTCTATTAATTGTGGGTGCGGTCTTAATTGTTACTTCATTTGATCTTTTTTTTTATTCTTTTAGGAGCTTCTGTGCCCAACTACTTGCCAATGCGCAAGCTGCTGCAGCTGCTGAAAACAATAAGGTTATCTCTTTATTAGTTATTTGAACTGATTTCAGTCTTTTATTTGATTGTTTAGTTTCTGTAGTTGAATATGATGAATTCTGGGTTTTTTTCTCATTGCAGAAACAGGCTTGTGCTAATCCTCCTGTTGTTGATGGAGTTGAAGCTGCTAAAAGAGTCGCACCTAAACCGGCTCAGAAGAAAGTCACCGTTAAACCAAAGCCCGAGGAAGTCATTGAAATAAGCCCAGTAGAAGAGGTTGAGAAAGAGAAGTATGTAAACAAGAAAAAGGAAGGAGATGGAAACTCGAGGAAGAAATCACACACTCTTACTTCAGTACTCACAGCTCGAAGCAAGGTAGAAAAACTATCCTTGTGCCTTTTTTAACTTTTTAATGTTTCTGAACCATATGGGCTGTCTTGTTTCTCGTGTCTTTACAATCCTTACTATGTCCTATTGCAGGCAGCATGTGGTCTGACTAACAAACCAAAGGAGCAGATTGTTGACATTGACGCAGCTGACACTGGAAATGAGCTTGCTGCTGTGGAATACATTGAAGACATTTACAAATTTTATAAGCTGGTGGAGGTATCAATCGAAGTCCCCTAGATGTCACTCTTTCTGTTTGTGTCTGAAGTGATAGTATTTTATATTTTGCCTGCATGTAGAATGAGAGCCGTCCTCACGACTACATGGACTCACAGCCTGAAATTAATGATAAGATGAGAGCTATATTGATTGATTGGCTTATAGATGTCCACAGCAAGTTTGATCTTTCGCCTGAAACTCTTTATCTGACTATCAATGTAATTGATCGTTTCCTTGCAATCAAAACCGTGCCAAGGAAGGAACTGCAATTGGTTGGCATCAGTGCCATGCTGATGGCATCCAAGTATGAAGAAATCTGGCCACCCGAGGTGTGTATTTTCCCCAGCCTAATCAGTATTTTATTCCCTTCCGTGTCAAAAGGTTTTATCTGCCCATTGACATGAACTCTTGTGCAGGTTAATGACTTTGTCTGCCTCTCAGACAGAGCTTACACTCATGAACAGATATTGGTCACGGAGAAAAGCATACTGGGCAATCTGGAATGGACTCTGACTGTGCCTACACCTTACGTTTTCCTTGTTCGTTTCATCAAGGCATCAATTCCTGATCAGGAGGCAAGTGACCTTTCAATTCCAATCTTTTTCGGGCCGTGCTCCATTTTCGTGTTGGAAATTTATGTTGACTGCATTGTTGTTTTATTTGAATTGTCCAGTTGGAAAACATGGTTTATTTTCTTTCTGAGTTGGGAATGATGCAATATGCCACCATAATGTATTGCCCATCAATGGTTGCTGCCTCAGCAGTCTTTGCTGCTCGAAGCACCGTACGTAAGAGCCCCGCTTGGAACGAGACACTTAAGCTTCACACTGGGTATTCAGAAGAACAACTGATGTAAATATCGTCTCCCTTTACTTTAATTGATGTAATAATTCATTTATTATTTAGTTATTGTTCATTTATACTTCTGCTTTCTTTGTTTCCAAACAAAACAGGGATTGTGCTAGACTACTGGTGAGCTTGCACTCCATGGCCGGGAATGGAAAGCTTCAGGTTGTGTACAGAAAGTACTCAGATCCCAAGAGGGGAGCTGTTGCATTGCTTCCACCAGCTAAAAATCTCCTTCGTGCGGGACTGTGCTGACCGGCGAAATTGAAAGGCAAAAAGAAGAAGCTAGCGAATGGGGTGCAATAAGTCAATAACAATTTGTTATTTTTTTTTCTACCAGCGAATTGAAAGACAAAAAGGACCTAGCAAATGTGGAATAACAATTTTTTATTTGTTAAACAGAGTATGCCAATTTATTTTTTAATATATTTAATATCTATTTTTATTATTTTTTAGTTTAATGTTTTTTCTATCAAATTATTGTTTATGGGAATAGTTATTATCTATTTTATTATTTCTTAGTTTAATTCTTTTATGAAATAGTTATGTTTTTGAGATGATTAATAACTAAGACATCAAAAGTCATCGAATTTAACCTATTAATAGTGTGAAACTAATAAACTCAACTCCAACCTAGTCCAAATTGCTTTCCTTACGAATAAAATGATATTTTTTATACCAATAATGTTGGTTCAAAATAAATATAATATCTGGTATATAAATAATAAATAAAGTTTAATTATTAAAGTTGTATTATATAATTTTAGGATAATTTTTAGGTTGAGAATATAAATTCATATATTATATAATAATGGAACAAACATGTAACACAAACGTTAATGCTTTAGCCTAACCAGTTGCCGCATCAGCCTTTAGCGGGTTGGTTCCTATCAAGCTTCAACCCTCGCTTCACGTGTTCAAGTCTCAGTCAGTGATCACCTTTCAACTTCTCCTGCGAGCGGGGAGGTCGCAGCTCTCCGCCTCTCCCCTTTTTGGCTTCCCTTCCTTTCCCTTGTTCGTTAGCGGCAGCCTTTTCACCTTTCCTTTATTTCTTCCCGCAGCTCTCCACCACCATCGTTAATCCATTGGCTGCAGAGAAGGCTTCCCTTCCCGTCCGTTCTTGTTCGCTCTTGCTGCCCCAGATTCTCACTAGTTCCGGATTTTCTCTCTGACCAGACCAGGTAATTCTGAAAACCTTACACCATCAACCAACTCACTGCAAAGAAATGGGAAACTAAAGGGCAAGCCTATATGCAATGGACAAAAATATTAGAAACAAATTGTGCTCCTCCGTTGAATAACAGTGTGCTCCTTTCAGCAACAATAAATCACCACATTTCATGTTTATATTTGATGTAGAAGGTCATTTCATATTAACTTCTGTAGAATGAAAGAACTATTCATCTTTAAACTACATTTTTTTTCCTGACACCACATGAAATGACAAGTTTCTGGGTATTGGGTAAATTCGGATATCTCCACCTATCCAATACTACCCAGTACCCAATCTTTACTCAGTTTTCCGGTATTTTGAGTCTTTTTTGGATATCGGGTATCTCGGTGTAGGTGCGAGAACCCGTCCATTGCCGGCCCGTGTATCAGTTAAATTTGATATCTTATCCTTCTTTAATTAATTATTATGATATATTACTTAATATTTGGTAATTTATTTATTTATTTTTTTGGTTGAAGTTGAATCTTCATTCTAATGCTAAAGAGATTAAGGATAACACTGAATCTTAATTTAAAATGAAAAATTCAGAGGAAAACTATTCACACTCCCATCCAGTGCTTGGAAAAATATAGTGACAGGAAGTTCTCTTACACTTAAATTGACCTGATACCATGGGTTTATAGGTAATTGACCTAGGATTGTACTAAAATTAGTAATTGTTTCTAGATTCAAGCTGAATGAAGACCAAAAACATCGTCAAATTTTAACTAAGAAAAGAAAATAGAATTTTTTAAAAGAAAGTTGAGTAGAATCCTTTATTGATATCTCTAAATCCATGGTATCAGGCCAATTTATGTGCAAGAGAACTTCCTGTGTCGCTGTAAATTTTTTTATGTTCCTCCAAGCACTAGATGGGAGTGTGGTGGGTGTGGGTGGTGATCTGTCTATTATTTGGAAACATTTTGTACTTTTCTGAATAGTGAAAAACTGAAATTGGAAACTAATTTAGAAAATGGTAATTTGGAAATTATTTTTGAATAAAAATAGGAGTTTAGCATTTTTGGAAATAAAATCCCAATAGTGGTTTGTGTACAACAAGGGTGCTGTCTGACATACAAGGAATGTGTCTGTAATATGTGGCTTTCATTTATTTTGAGAACAAAAAATAGATGCCTTCAAAGACGAAGAAGCATAGCAAAACACAGTCAAGGCTATCGACTTCTGAAGTGGCCACTCCTCGTACGCCATCGTTGACACCCAACAAAGATTCAGAAGTTAGTGAAGAAGAACTTATCTTTTCTTGTGACGAAGCTTCAAAAAAATTCCCATCTTTCATTAGCAAATCTGCTTTCATTGGCAATGTCAGTGATGTTGAGCCTAGACCCAAAGGCTGTAAAATTTGGCTGTCAGAGTCTTCAATGGTTTCTTCTTCTCTTGCCCCTGGTTCAATTGTGTCGGTAATATTTCAATTTTCTTACTCTATAATGATAATTTCAGTTAATATTCGCTTCTATATTTTTGGTGATAGGAGATTGTTGGATTAAAAATGACCTATATTTTGACGTTTAGCTGTTGGTAGCACATAATCTATGATCCATGGTGATTATTTTAAGACACTCTAGCATGTCCAAAGGGCACACTTTTTACATCATCTTAAGTTTGTAAGATTGTCTCAAATGAGCAGTGATTAAGTAAAGCCTTATCTAAACAAAAGACACAGAATCAGCTACCTAAGTTTATGGTAGAGTCACATACAAAGATTTGTTTTCTATGGTTCTACTTACTTTAGATTTTATTTTTCTTGATCTGCATGTAATCTACATCTCATCGTATTAACTCAATTGGCAGGTGTCAATTGCTTCTTCAACAAAGAAAAATTTGGAATTGCATAGCTTTCCTCTCAAATCATTAGTAAAAGAATGCGCCAGATGCTATGGATTGGATACTGGGAAGATTTCAGATGATGATGCAGGAAACTACTTTGCTCTTGCAACAGTTTTTCCTTCTAGTAAGGTTTGTCTGGCTACTGTGTTATTGCTAACATTTAACTTTTGTTACTATGTTGATATAACAAACTTAGACTATGATTACAGAAGAGCATAAAATTAGAAGAAGGGGAATGCATTTTTTTATGTAGTAATTTTGGTAGGGAAAACAATTCTAGAACCTACTAGGACAGATAGTGATGGAGGTTGGAGAGTGAAAGGATTTCCTACAGACAAGAATTCTTTCAAGGGGATATAAGCGAGAGTTGGAATGTTGGATTCATACAGTAGTTCCATGGAAATCCATTTTTGGCAGCAAAACTTCCCTCGGAGAGGATAGCTTTTTGGAGGATGTTATGTCCTTCCTATATGTTATCTCTCTCCTCTTCTAATCATATTTTCGTCTATCCAAAGAAAAATAGGAATTTTTAATTTTAATTGACAGATACCATACATTTATTTGTTTTCTTTTCTTTTCTTTTATAATATATATTAGGAAAGATTGATCTTTACCTGATTACTTTATGTCATGATTTTTACTCAGGTTTTGAAGACTGGAGTACGACTGTCTTCAGACCTTTCTTATACCATGGGTTGTCCTACTCTGGGCACACCTGTGTTTGTATATCCAGTACAGAATCAATATTTATCTTTTCTTGCAAATGGGAGCAATGAACCACTTTCTACAGAAGATAATAGTCTGATGGTATATAATTGCAAGGAATTGTATCTTCAGTTGGCTCCTCTTAAGAATGGATTACCAATGAAAGTTAATAACATGTCCTCAATGGACTTTTCTGCAGCAAAATCCCATGTTCGATTTGAGACTGAAAATGTTGCTTCTCCTAAAACACCTTCTTATGGATCTAAGTTGTCTAATTCTAGTGAGTTATCTTCTCCAATACTTGAAGATTCATCTTCTAGTGTACCTAATCAAAAGAATCAATCGTCGGTTTCATTTAATGTTAGGGAGGCATTGGGGGATGAAAGTGCCAAAAAACTACTGCAGACATGTGCAGCTTCATGGTTATATTCTCGTTGCTTACTGCTAGGGAATCTTGTGACAATCCAAATATTTTCAGAAATGTGCATTTTTCAAGTAATAGGAGCTAAAAAGGTGTCAATAGACAGATCTAATCATTATTCATCAAATGGAAGCAATAATTTGTACCCTGAGGATTCTGATATAGCAGAGCATATAAATCAGGCTATCATTGTCAACCGTGAAACAAAGGTATCTTTATCATTGCCATCAAATGTGGCATCTGAAGAGCCAATTCAAAGAGACTTGTCTGATTTGAAACTTAAACAGAAGGGCGCTAATGCTAGCTTACACAATATTTCAAAATTGGGTGGTCTATCTAAAGAATATGCAGTATTAAAGGGTATAATTTTGTCATCAGTAAAAGATGCTCTATCAAGGTATGCCTTGTCTGTTGAATATTTTGACCTGTGGATATAACATGAAGTGTTGAATCCTTTAATTTATCTATTCCATTCCATTCCTTAGATTACATGTTGCTCCATGCATCATCTGTTGATATTTGTGTACTTTTTTTGGTGTGTAGTGTATTTTATTTGGTCAAGTAGTGTTGAGTGTTGACTAAGGATTCATGCTGCAGACTGCAATATTTTGTATTAAGGCTTGTTATGCATATAAAGTAGATGTAACTGATAATTTGTTCTTCTCTTGTCCACTTACAAATTTCACATGAGAGTTTGGCTTGTCATCTGTCAAGTTGCGGTCTTTATGGGGGTTTGTTTGGGTCAATGTTAAGCATCAGCATGTCTGCAAAAATGGAGGGAGAAGAAGAACAAATTAAGGAGTAGGAAGCATGGGTATTGTTTATCATAGAGCTAATTCCTGTAGACTTATCTAAAAGTCTGAAACTATCTGGATATATGGTGTGCATTCTGATCATTATAGGGATAACTACCTTATTTGATTTTCTTAAAAGTTTATGTTCACTGGGTCAGATGGATTCTCCTGAGATTTGGAGGTTTCAGCAATATGCGCAAGTCTAAATCACTTTAGTTCTTTTATTTTTTTTATAGAAACTGTACTTTTATTTCTTACTTTGTTACTACGTGATAATTGCATACCTGCTTCTAAGCTGCTTTCTTATCCTCTCTTCTGCTTTCTCATCCTTGCAACTGTTTTTCATAAGTTTCTCTACCCATGTTTTAATTTTAGTAACCTTTCTTCATAATATTTTGGTCACCCATAGTTAATGTTTAATGTTTTTGCTTAGATTGGCCATTTGATCAAACCTACCTCCTGTAACTTTATTGCTCAGAATTAAGAGAGCAGTTAGCATGAAGAGTTGAACTACTTTTGTTAGGAAGGCTTTGCCTTTATGCTTTATGTAAAGTATAGATTTAAGAAAGCACTGGATCCTTTCTGGTCGTTGATGAAGGAGTCCATTAGATTTTCCATGCCTCTCTTTCACTTAGGCTTAAGATTCATGTGCAAATTAGTTTCTGCATGTAATTATGGGTGTAGTTGTATGCTGGTTCATATATTCTACCCCTTGAAACTTTAACTGAGTCATAGGAAGTGCCATACTGAGTCACTTAGTCTTAATTTTCTGTGAAGTCAACATTTAGCATTTCTTTTTTCACAATTTAGCTGTGTATATTATATTTAACGTTTATAAGAGTGTTGGTGTCATTTTCTTGCATTTGGATTAAGTTTTCTTGTCAGATCATAAGAAATTTAAAAAAGAAAAAAATAATAATAGTCTGGTAGGACCTTCAAGGGTCTTGGAATATATTGCCTTGCATTTAATTATTTTTACCTTGAGAATGGGTATACACTAGTGCTGTGCATGGGGAATATTCTTTTATGATCATAGGATTTTTTTTTTTTAATTTATTATCATTGGATTATAAATCAAAAGGAAAAAGGCATACCTTTGGTAAAAGTCAGCTACTCACACCTTTTTTTTTCTCCAAATATATATTTTTTCCCTAGTTTGTAAAATATTTTAATTGAGAGAATAGAAAGTTCAGGTAGTGTATCTCTTGTTCTGGTTAGAATTTATTTGCATACGTAATCATGTCTGGAAATTTTTTGATATTATTTCTGAGTAAATTCTGTTGTTTATTGTGAAATTGGGTGTAACAATTGCATGTCAGGTCTATACTTAGTTGGCTTACTGTTTGCATGGATATTAACACATTTTATTTGAAGTTATCAATTTATTCCAGTCAATAATTGAATTAAAATTTAAAAGTACGTATGTACCTCTATTCTCATAGATATGCATCATCACATACTTGTATGCATGTGCACATACATTTATGCATTCTTATGCTTCTGGTTTTTCCATTATGTAGCTTTGGTTTACGAACTACGAAAGGTGTCCTTCTTCATGGTCCACCTGGAACAGGAAAGACTTCCCTGGCTCAATTATGTGCTCATGATGTGGGGGTCAGTCTTTTCCCAATACATGGACCTGAAATTGTAAGCCAATATTATGGTGAAAGTGAGCAAGCACTGCATGAAGTTTTTGATTCAGCCATTCAAGCTGTCCCTGCTGTGGTTAGATATTTTCTTGTCAAAGATCGTCTTTTGGTAGTTTCACATTTTCTTCATTTTTGGATGAACATCTGTGCTTGCGTACTGATGTGAATGTTTGAGTTACAGTTCACAAGAAAAATAGTTGTTGAAGTGGAACATAGAATTTGAGTACCAATTGAAGACTTCCTTCAAAGTTAATTACCCAAAATCCAAACATGCACTCTATCTAAGTATATGCATATTTTCAGCAACAAAATAAAAAAGTTCTTAATATATGCATATAGGTTGTGATAATTATCTGTATGAAGCCCTTTATCTTTAAACTTTTTCTAATTGTAATTTCAATTACTTCTCTATGTCCCCTTTCACTTTTGTGATACAATTAATGTACTTACAGAGAGAGTTTTTTTCTGAAAGAAGCCTGCCAAAATGTCTTTCTTATGACGCATGTGGCACTGATTTGTGGAGTCAAAGAAACACCTTAAAATACGAGACATAAAAGAGAACTATAAGAATTCTGCTACCGGTATGTTTGTAGAAAGTAGAAACAGATCAAGAGAAGTCATATTGAACGAGGTAGAACCCAAGGATGGCTGAAGTACTATGAGGCATTTAAACTATATAATGCTGTTAAATGTGGGAATGGGTGAAACCTGAAAGCCCTAATTTCTAGAAATTGGCGTTTTTTAAACATTTTTTTGGTCAATCAGTACCCTGGTTAATCTTCTTACAGATTCTGATTGGGTTTTCACTGAACAAATTAAGGAGAAATAATTCACATTTTCCTTTAATTCTCTTCTATTATTTAAAGTCCTTGAGCTTGGCACAATTTAGATTAACAATCATTATAGATCAGTTCTCTATTTGTTCCCTACAACTTCTGGAAGCTACGGTGGAAAGTGGAAACCTCCAACTTGAATGCTTCATTTATGCCTAAAATTGCCAATTAAACTCGCATGTTATATTTCTGATTTGAAGTAGCTTTTCTTTGGCTTTGTTATATTGCTGACTAGGTGGTATGGAAAATGGGTTTTATACCAAATTTTCTGCTCTCCAAGTTTTTCTCTGCCATGGACAGTCCACTAGACAAAACATTGTGGTGAAGTTTTTAAATGGACGAGAAGTTTGCTTTATTTGAAGACTTAAGAGTTATTAAGCAGATATGGTTCAAAGGAAGGATAATTTGTTTTTCAATTTCCTAAAATTGTTGAAGTGGTTATCTCTTGCTTTACATAGAGTGACCTGTAGGAGACCTGCCTTTGTTCAATGCTTGGGCAAAACATTTTATTTTCAAGTTTTCAGTACTCTGATTTCATATGGTCAACTCTTTTAAGGTTTTGCATTTGGTTTACTGACAATAATCCAACTTGTTCCTAATCATGTTTATGTTCCTAAGTGACTAACTAATGGATTTTCTATTACAAGGTATTTATTGATGAGTTAGATGCTATTGCCCCTGCAAGGAAAGATGGAGGTGATGAGCTATCGCAGAGAATGGTTGCCACCTTATTGAATCTGATGGATGGAATTAGTAGAACTGAAGGACTACTTGTAATTGCTGCCACTAACAGGCCTGACAATATTGAGCCAGCTCTGAGGCGGCCTGGAAGATTTGACAAGGAAATTGAAATTGGTAAGATAACATCTCACTGTGATTAGTATGTTTATTATTGTAAGATCATTAAAAAAATCTTCTTTGGCTTTACTTGCTGATTGCTATTTTTCATAAAAACGTCTTTAACTATATTTTTATTACTTATTTAAAAGAATTTACTAATGCTAATAAATAATAATTGTATGTACTATTGAACCTTTTATAAAGGTTAGAGATATTTGAATTTACTACTTTTAATATTTTTTATAATGATTTATCAAATTATGTAATCATTATATGTTACATCTTTCGTATATTTATAAAAAGTATGTATAAATTGAAAATTCTGGTTCAATATTGTTCAATCACAGTTGAAGTATCAATATAAACAGGTTTAGGGGTTAGTATAATATAAGCCATCTGTCAATATATATGTATTTCTTATACTCTTACCTTTTCACCCTCTCCCTATTTCTCTTAAAAAATACAAAGAGCTCTCCAGTCTTTTCATGTGTCCGTCAAGGAGAAAGCATGGACTGAGCACACAAAGGAAGCAGCAAATGTTTTCCTGTCCCATAGCAAGTTTAAGTAAAGAGATTTCCCCTTAAAAATCTGAATATTCTGTTCCATCCAAGTACACCAAGGACAGCATACATGGCACTCTGCCACAAAATTTTACCTCCTTACTCCAATGAATCTGAGCAAAATATTTGCTCCAAATTCCAAGGGTACACCAAAGATTCATCACACACACCTATGAGCCTATCCCATATGGAAATGGCTGCTGGGCAGTGTAAAATTAAATGTGCAGCTGTTTCCGAATTAGGACATGTAATGTACATATCAGGATATAGTGCTTTGTATGAAGTGACAATAGAAAAATATGGTGTAGCATATTGTTGTTAATTTAGTAAAAGAGAGATATATATGTAGCCTGTGCTCTATCCTGCATGTTTTTGGTGTTGTTTAAAAGGGAAATATATAATTATAATTAGATCCTTAAGTAAAATTGAAACAACATTAATGTCACAAATATATAAAAAAAATTGCATGTTTTTGTTCTTTATTCTGCATATTTTTGTATATTAATGGCACATGTATACATGCATTTAGGGCGATAGATTTCTGGTTCTAATTTGAATGCTTAGTAGATTCACAGTACAACTAATTGCTGTACATATTTTCCTTAAAAATCTATACGTAGGTGTACCATCACCCAATCAACGATTGGATATTTTGCTCACTCTTCTCAGAGAAGTGGATCACTCTCTTTCACAGTTACAAGTTGAACACCTTGCCACAGTCACACATGGTTTTGTGGGTGCTGATCTAGCTGCCCTTTGCAATGAGGCGGCCTTGGTTTGTCTTAGGCGCTATGCTAATTTTAAGAAGGCTTGTGACACTTACTGCTATAATGGAACATCCACTCCGTATAAAGGCTGTTCTGATGATATAACAGAGCAACCTGCTCTGCTGAAAGGTGCAGCAGACTCGAGAGATCATTCAGGTCATGCATCTTCATCTGTCTCAGGTGTATCAGTGGCATCCAACCGTGTACTACCTTCTTGCATGACGGGAACAACTTCTGAGGATATGGAAATAATTCCTGACACTGGTGAAGAAGAGCATATTTTGAAAGTAACTTGTGAAGATTTTCAGAAGGCAAGAATGAAAATAAGACCCAGTGCCATGAGAGAGGTAAAATTAGTGTCATGAGTGGTATTTCCCAATAAAATATAGAATCTATCAGCCAATATCAGCCTTCTAGATTTGTGCTTAATTTGATGGTCCCAAATTTTACATTAATCTCCTTTTGTGCTCATATGAGGGAGAGCCTATGTTACCTAAATATAGAAATGAAAGATGTCCAGGTCATGTAGGTCTTGAGTTCTCTAGTCAGATATGTATAATCTGCATCGCTGAATTTACATTAACAAGGGAGTTCATCTATATCAATGCCTCCATTCAACTAGAATGGTAATTCGTTGTAGTTAGATTAGTCTACAATGTCAGAACAGGTTCACATGTAACGACTTTTTAACAAAGTACAATTATCTGCATTTTACTTGAAGTAAATCATTGAAGATAAGGAACCTCATGATCAGAATGCATCCCACTATAATGAGATGGTTAATGTCCAACTTGTATAATCATGATTACTGTATGCCAAATTTCTGGTGAGTTAATTTTGTTACCATTATCCATCTTCCTTCTGACAAAAATTCTGTCCAAGTAAGGTTGTAAGTTTTGACATGTTCAGACAAATACGACCAGGCCATTCTACATTGTAAAAACTTGATGCCCCCCGCCCCTCCTGCCCCCCCAAAATGAGAGAGGAATTTGAAACAGGTCTTTGCTTTTTCAAAATTTTTTTTTCCACTATCAGGTAATCCTGGAGGTTCCAAAGGTTAAGTGGGAAGATGTTGGCGGCCAAAAGGAGATCAAAGCCCAATTGATGGAAGCAGTAGAATGGCCCCAGAAGCACCATGATGCATTCAAGCGTATTGGGACTCACCCTCCAAAAGGTGTCTTGATGTTTGGGCCTCCAGGTTGTAGCAAAACCCTCATGGCGCGTGCAGTTGCTTCTGAAGCTGGGCTGAATTTTCTGGCTGTCAAGGGTCCGGAACTCTTCAGCAAATGGGTTGGTGAATCTGAGAAGGCTGTCAGATCATTGTTTGCAAAGGCAAGGGCCAATGCCCCATCGATTGTATTTTTTGATGAAATAGATGGTCTTGCTGTCACTCGTGGGAAGGAAAGTGATGGTGTTACGGTGTCAGATAGAGTCATGAGTCAACTTCTTGTTGAATTGGACGGTTAGTGATCAATCTGAAGTAGTAAATATGTGAGTTGTTGCTTATATATGTATGTGAGTATGTGCGTGTGAGAGAGTGGTTATTTTTATTTATATAAATATGTTGCTTAGGTGAATATGAAATAGCACTGCTAAACTATTTTAGGGCTCACTCAAACTTTGTACATGGTAGTTTAAGTTTTGGTGTAATTTCTGTCAACCAAAAGAATGTCATTTTGTGAAATCAGATCTTGTATAAACTGGAAAACCTTGAACATTGATCATATTTGGTTTTGATAAAAAACTTTTTATGTCAGGTCTACATCAGAGAGTTAATGTCACTGTCATTGCTGCTACAAATAGACCGGACAAGATTGATCCTGCTCTTTTAAGACCAGGTATTCTCTCTGTCTTTCACTCTCTCTCACTCTTATACACTCAGACAAAATAAGAGGGGGATGCATAAAGCTTTGAATGACTTATGGTGTTTGACAGGACGCTTTGACCGTCTGCTATATGTGGGACCTCCAAATGAAATAGACAGAGAAGAGATATTCCGCATCCATTTACATAAAATTCCACGTGGTTCTGATGTTAGCATAAAAGAACTTGCTTCTCTTACAGATGGTTGTACTGGGGCCGATATTTCACTAATATGTCGGGAGGCAGCTGTTGCAGCAATTGAGGTTTGTCATGCAACATCATTACTAATGGATGTAGTTAGGGGTGTTACTGAACATAACTATTTGTGATCTATTTGAGTTTGGTTTGTTAAAAGCCCGAGTATTGCTTGGTTCATTTATTAAATGAATGAGCTTGAGCAACATATTAAGCTCATTTAGTTAAATGAGTTAAGCTTGAAAATTTGGTGCTCGGCTCATTAAGCTCATGAATAGCTTGGTTATTAATAAAATGATATAGATTAGTATATCTCTTCATTTATATATAAATAAAAACAATAGTTTCTATTCCATTGAAAATTAATATTTTTTCTAAATTTTTATTATAGATATACACACATACATATATAATAAAAAAGTTCACAATTTTTTTATAAGTTTAATTTATATATGTGCATCCAATATACATCATATTTATGATACTATTTGGGATGGCTCAGCTTGAGTTCGGGATGGTATATTTTATAACAAGTTTTGAGCATACTGGAGCTTCTCTGATTGCAGCCCTAGATGTATTATCACAGAATATATTTATTGGTTTAAGTTTTTTGTGATGTTCTTAGGAGAGCCTTAATGCTTCAGTGATAACAATGAAGCATTTGAAGACAGCAATTAAGCAGGTCCGGCCATCAGAGATTCAGTCTTACCAAGAGCTTTCAGCTAAATTTCAAAGGGCCGTTCAGTCTTGTGATGTAAAACATGAATTCAGTTATATGCAGTGCTCAAGCAGATCTACTTGGTTCTCCGTTTGGTAATCATTTGTTAATCTTGATTGTTATGTTTAGATTATCTTACTCATTTCTGTTATTTTTTGGGGTGCGCTAGTTGGAATAAAAATTACTTGACTGAAGTAATGAAGTTCTGAAATCCCTCTGTGTATTTGTTTGAGCAACTCCCTTAAAGAGACCATTGGCTGAACACCAAAGAGGCTAGAAAAATGATCTTTTCCGATATCAGATGTACGGGTTGAGAAGAATTAATGAAGATACAGCATTTTATTCAAGCCAAATACACCAAAGAGTAGCAAATATAGCACATAGCCATATAGCCTTTGCATCAGTTTTACCAAAAAACCCTAAAGCTAATCAGAAAGAAATTGTTCCAAGTTGGAGGTCACACCCAAGATCTTCAATAAGATTCTATTTCTGGGACAGAGCCTCATCTGTTTTGTTATTTGTAGGATTCTATTTTCTCCAATAGTGGATATGCCTAAATTAAAACGTACGTTATTGATTGTGGGTAAGAGAATGAAGTTTAACCCTCTCAGTGTTGCGTAATTAACTTGCTAGTTCAGATTAATAATGCTACAAAAGGGTAATTGGTAATTCCCTAATTGGTCATCCATTAGAACTCATTTTTATGCCATTCCTTTCTGGGTGGATGAATGGTTGCATCCAAATTTTCGTGAAGTCTAATTTTTCATTATATTAATGACATGTGGATATATTTTCTTTCAAGAAATTTAGT
Organism: Ceratonia siliqua; assembly: GCA_034509205.1. Lineage (NCBI taxonomy): Eukaryota > Viridiplantae > Streptophyta > Magnoliopsida > Fabales > Fabaceae > Ceratonia > Ceratonia siliqua. The sequence goes on along the minus strand of JASKGM010030742.1, from coordinate 2,047 downwards.
TTATTTCAGCTGTGTCATATTTGTTTAGGGTGGGATAAAAGATCAATGACTAATTGTCTCTTTTTATTCTCTTTCTGATTATGCAGGAATTTCATAAAATCTTTCAAATTGTTCCTCTATCAGATTCCAGCAGCCATTGTCTATTTGAAGACTGCTCCAAGTGGGTAGTCACAGTGCACTATCATGTTTGTTGTATTCCAGTGACCGGGTTCATGTGCCTCGAAGCATTATCATGGTGATGAATGTCTGCCTTGCAGACTGACTAGCTTGAGTCTCTATTCTGCACTAGTCTCTAATATAGGAGTCACATAAAGCAAACAAGTCTAATGGGCAAATTTTGTGCTGAAAATCTCAGACAGTGAAATCACATCGAGCCTTTCTGCTGGAGGCAGAAGATATTTTGAGGTTATAGACTATTGACCTCACTTGAAAGTTGTCTCAATGATTACTTTTGAAGGTGTGGGAGGTAGCACATTTTGATCGAGGAGCTCAGTCATCTGAGTCATTTCATCTTGCATAGTTTCTGTAGGTTGCTACTAAACACTAGTTCATACTGAAATTATCTTAGCTGAGAGGACTGTGTTGCAGGAGTCCAGATCCAGTTGAACTGGTCCTGTTACATCTGTTTTTTGTGTGGACGGTCATGATTTTCATATGATTTTTTAGATTATTTTTTGTTTCATGCATTTCTTTTAATCATGGGTTATCCAATCATGTCCAGATCCAAATTAGTGTTGCAGTCCTGGTACTTTTTGGAATTGGACACATTCCACTGGAAGCGTGGCAAGTTGTACGTGAAATCTTGCCTTAATAATATGAAATTAGTTCAAAAAATCTTTAGCAGAATGTACTGTGGTTTCCCCTTTAAAGTTGTTCAATTTTTGTTAACTGATGAAAAAGTCAGTATAATTAATGTTATTCTTAAAAAAAATAAAAAACTGAACGCAAATTATCTTCACGAAGAGTTATGTCTTTCCCCTGCGCTTCCTCTTTCTCAATATTTTGATAAATATCTTTTAAAATTTTTAATTTCTTGCTATTTTGTCGTTACCAGTATTATTTTCCTTTTTGCCTTATTCCAATATTAATTTACTAACATATAGATCAAAGTAATTTTTAATTATATATATATAATTGTACATGGCTAGAGGTTCATATTTTCTACTTGAAGATAGTAATTGGAGTTTATCTTCCAAGTCAAAATGTAAGTATAATTGTTGGAATGAGAGAGTTTGGTGTGCTTGCTTACTGATTTCTTACGGATGTGAGAATTTAAATTTTGCTCATATAATCAATGATTTGGTCATTTTATATCGACGAAACATGTGATATGAGAAGTGATAATGTTCTGTATTCCTACAATAACTGGAATTTAGGAATCTATAGATTCCAAATGGGGGGTTTCTTTCATGAAGCTTTACAAGAGAAAAGAAAAACTAGACAAATATCTCATACAAGGATACTTTCGTAATAAAAAAACAAAACATTAAAAACACAAGAGACACCTGTCATCATATAGGTGTCTTCCAACTATTGATTAAGCTTTCAAAACTATAAAGGTATCATCACATGGGCACCATTCTTATCATATTAAGTTGATTCAATTGGGCCGTCAGTCTATTGGCTATGGAGCACGAGGAAACATGCCCTTTATTAGGGCAATAATTGGCCCTCTCTCCTTTTGCTAATAATGGGAAGACAAGGCACGCATCCCTTCAGGCGTTTAGTGTCTTTACCTCAAATTGTCTAACTTCAATTTCTGATTGGCCTATAATTTGATTTTTGTGCCAACAACCTCATCCACTTACACCAATTCTCTTTCTGGCCATTTGCTGGTTTCTGCTCCAACTTCAAAGACACTTCACTTTTCTATCTTTGTAATAATTTACCTTTTATCACTTGGAACCCGTATTGGGGGCGTTCGGATTGAATTAAAGGAGAAATGAGAAGTTAAAATTTTGAAAATAATTACTTTTGTAATTTTTTGAGCTGTTCGTATCTGCTTCTTCTTGAAGTAGAAGGAGAAGTAAAATGAGAAATTCTAATT
>JASKGM010030711.1:0-25772 GCA_034509205.1 Ceratonia siliqua | reverse complement strand
TTGTGATTACTAGATAGCTTGAGATAAAAGATTTTTAGCCAGGATGGAATGTAAATGGAATTCATCTGGATGTGTATACTGGAATAGAGTTTGACATTGTTTGGAATTGGCATTTGTTTTCTCCAGTAGTGTCATTTTAAGCTAGTTTTTAATTTTCAAATAGGCATTTCATCCACATTGGTGTTGTAAAGCTTGATTAGTTCATTAATGCCTGTGTATAGTGAATTTGAGTGCCATGTTCAGCTTGTTCGGTTATGATGATAAGATTAGTTAGCATGTTAAGTGTATTCCTAGGCGATTCTTATTGTGGTTTAGTGAATTGATCATTACATGTTTGCTATCCTTGGTGGGTGTAAATCAAAACGACATGCACTGTTTTTTGGTTGTTACGCTTCCTGAAGGAATGTTGGGTAAATTCTTTTACTGATTTTGAAGATATATCATTGGATCTTGCAATGCTTATAACACATGACTTTATCTAATTTCAGAAAAATGGATTGCAATCATACTTTTGAAATAGGATTTATGGGAGTCAGATAACTTTTTGAAAAAAGAGAATTAACATTGAAATATGGATTATAAGTTAGATATAATTGGAGAAATATTTTAACAAGGTTTCAAAGGCCTCATTATTGCAAAATGGGTTCAAGGCCCAATGCTCTCTTAAATGGCTTCAAGGGCCCAATTCTCTCTTGAATGGTTTCAAAGGACCAATTGATTCAAAAGTTGCTTCAAAGGCTTAATTGTCAAAAAGGGCTCAAGGCCCAATTATTTTTAATGGCTCCAACGGCCCAAAAATAGAACTTACGCAAATTCACTCTCTGGTAAATGATGAGGGTTCTAACATCATCAAGGGAAATACCCTTACCCGATATTCACATGAATTACATTTCAACCCTATTATTTATAAACTATACTTTGGCCTCCATACTTTCAAAAATTATAATTTGACCCCATTCTTTCAAGAATTACATTTTAGTCCCCAAATTTCTTAGAAGTCACATTTTGGCCCCCATTTCTTTCAGATCTCTTTATCGCCCCATTGCTTTTATAAATTTCATAGACTCAACGTTTAATAAACTTTCAGTAGAAGTTTATCTTCTCTGAAGTTCAGTTTTTCATGAACTTTCAGTGGAATCTCATTTTCCCAAATTCGTAATTTTCACAGGCATTTAGTAGAGATATGTTCTCTCCAATGTCCTAATTCACTGTCCAGGCTTTAAGTGAAAATTTAATTTCTCCTAAATGTCCTCATAAATTTAACAAAACCACTTCCGAACTACGTTGATCTTGATCCCTTTTGGGGGTACGTAGGCACTTACTTGGTAAGGCGGGTCTAGTTTTTTTTATTTTTTCATCTTTGTCTATTATTATTTTATTAAAGGGGTAATTTAAATACAGTAAAAATTATTAAGCACAAATAATTTAGGATAACCATCCTTAGGGATGGACGTCGTGGGGTGCCTAACACCTTCCCCACACGTAATTAGACTCCCGAATCCTTCCTCTGGTTCCAAGGGCCAGTTTTCCTTTTCTTTTTTAAGGATCCCAATTATCCTTCTAATTAATTGGTGGCGACTCCTATTTTCTCTGTGTTTTCCCTTATGTGCCTGAAAGTCATAAAGTAATGGCTTTTCTCCGTCACGTTGTGACAGGCTTCCTATACATTATTTGTAATTTCCACAGTGGAGAGATGTGAGGTAAATGCAAAAAAGGAAGGAGAGAGTTTGTCATAGGACAAATAGTTAGACATGGCATGTGTTAGTGCAAAATGAGATCAAGCACCCAAGAGGGGGAGGTTGAATTAGGAGCTCTAAGGTTTCAAAAACTTTTTCAAGCAAGTAGAAAAGATTTCTTATTTGAGAAACTTGAAGAACTAGGTTACTCCTTTTTAATGACTTAAGGAGTAAATGATTAATTTAGACAAACTCAAATAAGCAAACTACTTGAGGTATATTTTCAAAACTTGATGACAAAGGTGGTTTGCCAAATAATAATTAGAGGTTGTACAAAAAGGTTGATCTTTAAGAAATAAGAACACTTTGAGCAACCTGAGTTAAGAAACAATGAGCAAGTAAAAATTGATTAAGAGATGAAGGAAAGGGAGAATCACACCAAGATGTATAATGGTTCAGCCTCAGCAAATGTCAAATCCTATGTCTACTCCCCAAGCACACAGTAAGGGAATTTTACTATGCGTAATCACAAATTACTGGAACAAGCTTGTCACAGCCTTTTATAACTAAATACCCTAGTTAACATACTTTCCCACTGATTTTTTTCCAAGAACCCAACCAAACTCACTCTTAGGCTCAAGCACTCATTGCTTTTTACTACCGTCACTGAGCAACCTCTCAAATACTAGGTTTTGCACTTAAGAACCTAGTAAACTCTAACTCAGGCTCAAGCAATTTTTCTTTTTACACCACCATTTGGACAACCTCTCAAACACTAAATTTTCTCATAGGTAATCTAGCAAACCTTACAAAGGATTTCTGAACGAATACAAGTGACTTAACACTCCCCTTAGAATATTCTAACTGGTAAGGCTAAATGGAGATATATGAAATGAACTGGTTTACTCTCAGAATATAGCCTCTTCATCTTGGCTTTGTTAATCTCTTGTCATTCAGCTAATCTGAACATTTGTATATTTATACTTGAGAATGAAGGCAACTAGCCGTTGAGATCATGATTGTACTTCATCTAGCTTCCCCACTATTTATCTCTTTAGTTTTATAGCTTCATAACACCTTGGCTGTTTGATTCCATATTCTTTGATCTTGGGAATTCTGTTTTTCAAATTTTTTCATTACTTTTGATCAACTTGAAGAGTTTATCTTCTTGGTTTTGCAAGCTACAGAAGCAAACCTCACATGGCAGATAGTGACCTTTTCACAAGCTACCTTTTTTAATAAACTATAATATCTAGTTTGACTTTTTCAAAAAAGCTTCTAGAAGGGTTTGTGCTTTTACAAACATAACTTAGAGGTTTATTTATTTTGATTAACATATTGCTACAGTGATTTTGCTAGAAAATGGTAATTTATTATTTTATTTTTATGTTATTCAACTGGCTCGTTTCTTATGTGTTGTTGCTAGCTCATTTAAGCAATACTTCAAATGTGTTCTTTTTGACTTGAAAACATAGTTGGCTTATCAAAAATATTTTAACCAAGATATTTTCTCAACAATTTATCCCCTTTTAATGATGACAACTAGAAGATATGCAAGATGCTAAGTCAAGAAGAATTATATTGAAAGTCAAGAGCACTTCCTTGTGGTAGTGATTCTTAGCAGGCTTCATACTCCTCTTGAGTAAGTGCTTATCTTGGATTTGTATATTCCTGAGTTCTAATGAAAATTTGTATTTGCATTCTCTCCCTCTTTGGCATCATCAAAAAGAAATTATAGAGAAAACAGGACAAGTACAAATTATAAAGAAAACATACAACCATATTGCATATATAAGTCCAATAGATGTCCATGAAAAATACATGTTTAGTAGTAAACAAAAACAATAGCAAGCAAAATAGTAGCAAAAGATAGTAGTAGCAACACAAAATAGTCATAACTATAAGTTAAAATTACTAAAAACTATGTAATCTAGATCATGGTGCATTGTCAAGCTTTTAGGATGACGTGTCAAGGTTGGCAGGAGGATTAGTGTTGGTTTCATTAGAGTTTTTTGGAGTGATTTCTTATTTTGGATTCACCTCTGTGATAGGATAAGAAGGTGATGCATGGTCTTTCTTATTCACAGGTAACTTGAGAGGCCTTATCTCATAAAGAATTCTCTTCACCATAGTTGACGTTTCAAACATGTAGTGTTTCATTTTAGCCATTTCAATTTGCACGTTTAGAGAAAAATTCCTTAGCTCTTCATTTTCATGAGAAACTGTATCAACAAGCCTTACTTTAGCATTGACATTCTTTAAAGTCACTAGTTCAGATTCCTCTTCATTCACCTTTTTCTTCCATTTGTCTTCAAATTTTTGAATCTTCTTCTAAGCCTTAGCTTGCTTTACCTTTGTGACTTTTCCAGTAGTTCCCTATTCTTTTAGAGGCAGTGATTATTTCTTTGGTGCTTCTGGTTCCTTTGGGATTTCCAACGACTTCAGCTTTAGAGATAATGAAGGTTTGGATGAGTGAACATGTGTGAAGGTAATTGTTTTGGTGGGCTGTTTCTTCATAATTTGCACAGAGTCTTTCCATGGGTTCCTCCGCCTTTCTTTTTCTTATCAAAGGAACTTCTTCTTCTTCTTCTTTTACATTCTCCTTCACTCATTTCTTCATTGATTGCACAGGTAAGGAGGGCATTTAGGCTTAATTTGTTCCTCTCCATTCTCAGGTGAACTATTTTCTTTTACAAGGATAGACTATGGTTCATCTTCAGTATCAGTTGACTTGCTCAATGTTTCTTCTGTCATCATCATGCTTGGGGACTTTTCTTTTGAGGTATTTCTTTCTTCACTATTATCATACGGTTCTACCATAGGAGTCTCCCCTTTAAGCAATTTTTTGTCTGGATAAATGGAATCCTCATAGATTTTATTGTAGGGGTTAGTATAACTTACTTCTTTCTTTCTTTTGAGAGACTTTTCACTGTCGTTACTTCAAGATTCTTAGAAGACCCTTCTTTTTCTTGCTTAATTTCCTTTTCTCTTTGCTGAGCTCCAAGTTTCTTCTACATTTGATATCTCTTATTGTATACTCTTTTCCTTTCCTTTAATAAATCATTCTTCTTTGCTTCTTTATTAAATGGTGGCTTGTGTCCCATGGTTTTTATTTTCATTCCCTTAGGTATAGGAATTTCCTATTTGGTCACATGAACTTATTCTCTTTCTTTAGGTATTTCTACCATGGTTTCTTCTCTAACATCTCCTTTTAGGCTACTTGAAGAGCCTCTCTTAGTCTAAATCCAATTTCCTTCTTCATTTTTCTTGAAATTCATATTTAAAAGCAATCTATTATCATAATTTCCCATCTCAATGGCAGACTCACTTTCGTTCGAGACACACCAGCAAAAGGTTTCAAACTTATTTGCTTTGTTGGACTTCCCAAATCTAGGTATAACCATATGATTCATGACATGTAAAGAAATCCTAAGGTCTGGTTCAAGGATAGAGGCATAAACTATGTTGCATTGATTTTTAGTGATTTATGCTACAGTTTCATCATGGGAATTTTATAATTTCATACACAGTTTATGATTATCTTCATACCCCTCAGAATTGAAGAGCCCTCTAAGCTACCTTTTTCAAACTTCAGATTGGCATAAAATTCCTTGATAATCACAAGATATATCTCAGTTTTGATTTTTAAGAAATTAATCAACCCTATGTTCTCCATCCATTCAAAAATCTTAAAGCTTTCACTTTTGAAAAACTTGAGATTTACCTATCGTGGGATAGTGTATCTTCGATGCATGAAGTCATTGGCGTATGAAACTTGTGCCTTTAAGCCTCTAAATGATTTTGGAACACTTGATTTGGTATTTTTCTTTGAGCTAGACTAGATGCTTTAGCAATTTTCCTTTTCTCTCTAAGTTTCAATGAAGAGGCCATTGCAAAGTTAAGAGATAATGGTTAATAAGGGATTGAAGGTGTTTAATTAGGGATTTTTCATTGCATGGAGAGCTTAAGGAATGAAAATGACACTAAGGTTTCAAAGAGACGAGTAATGTAGTTTCAGAGGAAAATGGAATTTAAGAGGGATATGAGGTTTCAGAGGGAAAATGAAGAGGTGCACAATGAGACTGAATGTGAAAGAGCATGGTTTAATTACCCTCAATGCACTTAATTCTTAATTAATGTGTCAGTTTTAATTAATGTGACACTTATAATTAAGCAGTTTGGCTGCAATTTAGATTTCCAAGACAAAACCAATCATGACAGTGATTAATTTAAAATCTAAAATAAAACTGATTAGCCATGTCATAATTAAGTAACCATAAGTATGTAATGTTGAGCATCCAAACTTATTTGAGCAACCATACTAAACCTTATATGGGATTAGACATTCCAATTTCTCTCAGGATATTCAATAATTTTTCTTCACTAAGAGGTTTGGTGAATATATCTATTAATTGATTATCAGTACTAACAAATTCTAGATGTATATCACATTTTTGCACATGGTCTCTTAAGAAGTGATGTCTAATCTCTATATGTTTTGTTCTACAATACTATATGGGATTCTTTGATAATTTTATTGCAATGATGTTATCACACTTTATGGGAATATTTTCAACTTTTAATCCAAAGTCCTTTAATTATTGCTTCATCCAAAGAATTTGAGCACAACAACTTCCAGTAGCACTGATTCAGCTTCTATTATGAAGAGAGCAATAGAGTTATATTTCTTACTATGCCATGAGATTAAGCAATGTATCAAGAAATGGAGTTTGTAGCATTACATCACTTTTGGTTATTTCAGGAAGACAAGTGACATATTTGGGCATAGTGAAATACTGAATTAGCTACTCATCATTTTGAGATAATTTTAGAAAAGTTCTAAAAGATTATTTGGTCACTTATTGAATGAAATCTAAGAACAAGGGGACAAAATTGACATAAGGGGTAAAATGATAATTTTACCTTGTGTCAATGGATGGTTACAAGGGTTCACAAACACTAAATTTGCAAATTGGATAAATCAATGTTTAACATTGACTTCTCATAATTTTAGGAATTATCAAGAATCAATCACGAGTCTTGGTGAAATGACTTCATGATTAATAAAATTAGATTATCTTAATGAAATTAAAATAATCCCAAATTTATTGGAGCTTGAAATTCCTATGCCCAAATGGATTCCCCACCTAGTTTGGAGAATTCAATCCACATTAAGTTGGAATAGATTTAAGATGAAGTTAATTGATAGCATTTCAGCTAATGTCTTTATCAAGACAAGGTTGTCTTAAATTAGACAAAACGTTATTTTAGGACAAATGTTGTTCTAATCATGCTTGAAAATGTGAAAAACATTTTTGTCACCAAAGTGACAAAAATGTTTCTCACATTAGTTGTCTAATTTAAACAAGTGTTGTTTTAATTAGACAATAGAATTTTAAGACAAGTGTTGTCTCAATTTAGACAACCTTTATCTTAGTAATTATTTTTGGTTTAACTACTTTAAATTAATATTTGAATTGTTCAAATATTTAATTTGAAGAAGTTGATTAAAATAAAATAAAATCCCCATTTAATTAGAAATTTTGGCTATAGTATTTTATTAGGATAAAGTTAATTTAATTAATTATTTATCCTAATATTGTTGCAAAGTTTGAATTGTTCAAACTTGTGAAACAACCTCCTCCCCATGTGATGGGGAGGTGTAGGGCCAAAAGAGAGGAATTAGTTTTTGACATGGTCAAATATATTCCCTCCTAATTATCCTAATTATCTAAGTGAATAAATGTTATAAACTAAAAGAGTTTTAATTTCTTAGATAACCTACATTCACTAGGAAACTAACTAAGTCAAATAGATTTAATTAAGTAAAATTCATTTATTTGAATTTTCAATTCAAGCATGACCAATTAGAAAGTCACAAATGTTTTATTTAATTGTTAAATAAAATATGTTATTATCAAAATTAATAATACGATTATTACTTTAAAATCATTGGATTATTTGATTATCTAATATTTCCTATCAGTAGGCATGTGGATCCCTAATGGTTAGGGATTGAGTTTTTGAATTATACTCAAATGCTCTCATATGACCAAGGATTAGCATATTATATATATGCAACCTTTCTCTCTTGTGGCTGTACAAGTAAATATTTTGAGAAAGAGAAAAGTGAATTCTTTGGTGTGCCACTATAGAGTTCTTTACGCCATACTAAGAGAAACAAAGGGGAAGTCTTTCTAATTTACTTTGAAAGCTATGAATTATTTTCTTTCATCTTTTGTTTGTTCTAATCACTAAGACTATTCACCGTAGGTTCCATGAATTAGTGCTTCCCAAAGAATAGGTGGTCAATACGCTTGGTGGGGAAGTATATTACAAGATTAAAGTGACTACAAGAAGTATGTGAAATTCTTATCTATTTTTACTTCTCTTTCTAGTTGTGAGTTATTTACCTGTGTTTTGTTTTCGCCTGTTTACAAGCTTGAATGTTTTTAAAAATTTTAAAACCCATGCTTGTACCATAAATACTTAGGATAAACAACTAGATTCAACATAAAGGGCTTTTGTCAATTTGAAAACATGATTAAGAAATTCAGTTTGCTCAAAACCAGGTGTTTGCTTAACATATACTTCTTCATTTAAGAAGCCATTTAAGAAAGCACTTTTAACATCCATTTTGAAAAGCTTAAATCCTTTAAAACATGAAAATGCAAGTTACATTATAATGGATTCTAATCTAGCTACAGGTGCAAAAGTTTCATCATAATCTATACCTTCCTACTGGTTATACCTTGAGCAACCAGTCTTGTTTTATTTCTTACCAAATTACATGCTTCATCTAGTTTGCTTCAAAATACCCATTTAGTGCTAATAACTAATTGATGTCCAGGAGTAGGTACAAGAGTCCAGACTTTGTTTCTTTCAAACTGGTTAAGTTCTTCTTGCATAGCTAGAATTTGGGACTCATCATCTAGTGATTCATGAACATTCTTGGGCTCTATTTGGGACATGAATGCCATATGATCCATACTCTTGTATGAGGCTCTGGTTCTCACTTCTTGAGTTGGATATCCAATTATGAATTCTGTAAGATATGATGGATTTTTTCTCCATTCTCTAGGAATTCTAGATGAGGTTTCTGCTTGCTCGATTTCACTTTGATTTTCATTGCTTTAAGTATTTTCTAATTGATGTTCTTTATCATTAGGAGCTTAAGGAAGCTCTGCTTGAGATTCAAGTTCATCATTCAAATTTAAATTGTTCATTATGAAGGAGATTCCTTCAATGTTTTCTTCTTCATCAGAAATAGATATTTTCTGCTGATTCAAAGAAGAAAAGTCATTTTCACCAAAAAAATATGTATAGTTTCTTCAATAGTCAAAGTTTTCTTGTTATAAACTCTATATGCTTTGCTTGACATAGAGTATCCAAGAAATATCCCATCATCATTCCAGCATCAAATTTGCCTAAATTGTCTTTATAATTATTGAGGATAAAGCATTTGCAACCAAAAGTGTGAAAATAACCAACATTAGGTTTTCTTCCTTTCCATAACTATAAGGAGTTTTCTTTAAGATAAGTCTTATCAAGCATATGTTCAAGATATAACAAGAAGTGTTCATAGCTTCAACCTAAAACATTTGAGGAAGGTTATTGTCACAAACCACAGTTCTTGTCAGATCAAGAAAAATTCTATTTTTCCTTTCCACTACTCTATTTTGTTGTAGAGTTCTTGGAGCAAAAAAGTTATGATCAATGCCAAGTTTTTCACAGATTTTCAAAATACTTAGTCTCAAATTCTCTTCCATGATAACTTCTTATGCTCTTGATAAAATCACCTTTTTCATTTTGAACTTTCTTATAGAACTTTTGAATGACAATAAAGCTTTCATCTTTATCGACAAGAAAGAAAACCCAGGTTAATCTTGAGAAACCATTAAGAATAACTAATCCATACCTTTTCCCACTTATCTTTCTGTTCTTGTGGAACCAAATAAATCCATATGCAAAATATCCAGAGGTTTTGAAATGCATGCTGGCAAGACCAAGTTTTTTATGCCATAGATAGTTTTCATCAATTATAAAAGCAAGGAAATCAAGATACCATTGTTCTTGCATGTATCTTGAGCTTATGAACACCTATAATGAATTTCTTAACCAATCTTTGGTACCCAAACTATTTTGGATCCTTAGGGGTTAGTGATTGCTCCTTTAGGTATTGTGGTACCTTTGGGAATCCATACTTGCTTGATCTTTAGTTGAGATTTCCCTTTTAAGAATCAGTTTCTTATAGCAAGACATGTTTTTCCACAATAGTAATAGAACCTCTCATTTCTTATATTTTCTTTATTTTTATGTGAGTAATTTCTTGGTTTTTCTTTAAATTCAGCTGAGTTAGATATAAACTTTGTAATATCATTTTCTAATGATTTTACGTTTTTTATAAGAGATTCATTTTCACTTTTTAGTTACTCATTTTTTTGTTCTAATACTTCTTTTCTGTTTAGGATTTTTCTAATTCACTACTAATGATGTGGTGTGATTCCTTAAGAGCAGTATATTTTATGTTTACTTTGTTATAGTTTTCAAAGAGTTAGTCAAATGCTTCTTGAAGCTCATCAAAAGAGTAAGATTTATTATTTGTTACCTCATTGTCTGGTTGATATTTTTCCATTAAGGAGAGATTGGCAATCTATTCTTCTTCATCATAATCACTTCTAGATGAATCAAATTGCTCTTCTTCACTCTATGTTGCATATGTTAACATGGCTTTCTTCTTCTTTCCTTTGTGGTGCCTTTTCTTGAGGAGAGGATAATTAGCCTTTACATGTCCAGGTTTCTTGCATTCACAGTTGGTAACTTGATATTTTGAGTTGTCACCTTTGGATTGCCCCTTTTTATGGTAGAAGTTGTTTTTCTTATAGAATTTTTACATCTTTCTTGTAAAGAAAGCAAACTCTTTTTCCTTGCATTCATTAGTTGCTTTAGCTTCATTAGTAGCCTTAAAGGCAATGTTTTTTGATGGCTTTGAGGTTTGAGCTTCATCTTTCATGAAGTTGTTTTCATAAGCAATTAGGTCGCCTCTTACCTCATAATAAGACATTTCATTTAAGTTTTTTCCTTCTTGGATTGCTACTATTTTGGCTTACCAAGTTTTGGTAAGAATTTGAAGAACTTTTCTGACAAGATATTTGTTGCAGTAATTTCTTCCTAAGGCATTTAGATCATTAATGATGTTGGATAGCCTTCTGAACATATATTATATTTTCTCATTTTCCTTCATCTTGAATAGTTCATATTTATGAATTAACATGTTGATATTTGTTTCTCGAACTTCAGCAGTGTCTTCATAGGTCATCTACAGTTTCTCCCACATTTCTTTTGCAGTCTTGCATCTAGAGATTTTTCTATACTCCTCTGTATTAACTGCATAGTACATGAAATTGATAGCTTTGGCATTAGTCTCCACCATCTTGATGTCTCTTTTAGATCATTCTTCCTCTGGTTTTGGTACAATCATGCCATGTACTATTTTGCTTGGCATATAAAGGCCGTGTTCAATGACTCACCATACTAGCTAATCTACGAATTGAATAAAGATCTCATTCTTTCTTTCTAGAAGGTGTAGTTATTGCCATCAAAGAAAGGTGACCTGGAGTTAGAGTGACCTTTTACCATGCCGCTTGAATTCATTTTTCTATAAGGATTTTTTTCTCGGCACTGTTAAACATGAAAATAGAGACTAAAGCTCTAGTACTAATTGTTAGTGCAAAATGAAGTCAAGCACCCAAGAACAGGGTTGAATTGGATACTTTAAGGTTTCAAAAACTTTTTTGAGCAGGTTGAAAAGATTTCTTATCCAAGCAACTTGAACAATTAAGTGGCTCCTTTTTAATGACTTCAGAAGCATGATTAATTCAGACAAACTCAAATAAGCAAATTGCTTGAGGTATATTTTCAAAACTTGATCAAAAAGGTGGTTTGCCAAATAATAATGAGAGGTTGTACAAAAAGGTTTATCTTTAAGAAATAAGAACACTTTGAGCAACCTGAGTTAAGAAACAGTGAGTAAGTAAAAGTTATTAAGAGATAAGGAAAATGGACAATCACACCAAGATGTATAGTGGTTAAGAGCTAACAAAACTTGGACCCTATGTCCACTCCCTAAGCACACAACAAGAGAATTTTACTATGGGTAATCACAAATTACAAGAATAAGCTTGTCACAGTCTTTTAAAACCAAATACCTTGGTTAACTTACTTTCCTACTAAGTTTTTCCTAAGAACCCAACCAAACTCACTCTCAGGCTCTAGCACTCACTGCTTTTTACTACCCTCATTGGGCAACCTCTCCAACATTAAGTTTTTCACTCAGGAACTTAGTAAACTTTAACTCAAACTCAAACTCAAGCTCAAGCAATTTTGCTTTTTACACCACAACCTGGGCAACCTCTTAAATACTAGATTTTCTCACAGGTAACTTAGCAAACTTTACAAAGGATTTATGAATGAATACAAGCAGCTCAACACTCCCATTAGAATATTATAACTAGTAAGGCTCAATAGAGTTATATGTAATTAACTTGTTTAAGCTCAGAGTATAGATTCTTGATCTTGGCTTTGCTAATCTCTTGTCTTTCAATTTCACTAGATGTTTGTATATTTATACTCAAGAATGAAGGCAACTAGCCATTGCGTTCATGATTGTACTTCATCTAGCTACCGAGTTATATGTCTCTTTGATTTTATAGCTTCATAATGCCTTGGTCATTTGATTCCATCTTTTTTTATGTTGGGCTTTATATTTTTCAAATTTGTATGCTGCTTTTGGTCCATATGTAGATTTCATCTTCTTGGTTTTGCAAGCAGCACAAGTAAGCCTCACATAGCAGATAGTGGTATTTTTACAAGATACCTTTTTGAATAAAATATAATATCTAGTTTGACTTTTTCAAAATGTCTTCTAGAAGGGTTTGTGCTTTTACAAACATAACTCAGAGGCTTATTTATTTTGATCTTTAGCCATCACTTTTTTTTTTTGTTTCAGACTAATAGATTGCTATAGTGCTTTTGTCAAAAAATATTAACTTTAATTTTTTTTGTTATTCATCTTGCACGTTTCTTATGTGTTGTTGCTTACTCGTTTAAGCAATAATTCAAACTTGTTCTTTTTTACTTGAAAACATAGTTGGCTCATTAAAACTATTTTAACTAAGATATTTTCTCAACAAAATGTTTGTTGCAAGACCTCACACCTATGTGAGTAGAAATAGGAGCATTAAGATCATCAAAGACCTTGGAATTAAGATGGCTAGATTAAAGGGAATCAGAATGAATATTACTAGGACTCTTGGATGAATTTGGTTCCTCCCTCAACTCGAATTCATGCCCTTGCAGAGGATTGGATTTTTTTTCCTCTGGATTTTGTTTTCTCCTTGAGTCGACTAGGAGTTTTGAGTTGTTTGTACTAGTTTTTTTCCCATTGTCAGTGCTTAGCAGTGGAGAAGAATCACCCAAATGTAACATCAAGGTGTTTGGAATCTTCACTTGTACTATTCTACTGAAGATGAGTTGTAAAAAAAGGTTGGGATTAAAAAAAAAGTAACATCCATGGTGACAAGCCTTTTTTTTAGAAATAGGATCAAATAATTATATCCTTTCTGAGTTGGTGCATATCCAAGAAAGACATTTTTTAGCCCTATGATTAAGTTTTCCCCTACTATGAGCATGAATATAGACAAATGTAGTGCACCCAAATATTTTTAGTGTTAGTGTAGAGGATAGCCTAGATGTAGGATGACAATTTGTGAACACTTCTAAAGGGGTTTGGAAATTAAAGATCCTAGAAGGCAGCTTGTTTATTAAATAGGTGGCAGTGAGGATAACTTCTCTCTAAAGGTATTTTGAAACCTTACTTGCGAAACATAAGCTCTGGCTACTTCCAAAAGTTGTTTGTTTTTGCATTTAATTATTCCATTTTGTTGGGGAGTATCATTACATAAGCTTTGGTGAACTATTTCTTTTCCAAGAAAAATTGTCCCAAGACTATTGAAATATTTTCTCTAATTGTTACTACAAAAAATCTGAATTTGGGTGTGAAATGAGTACCATGGTATAAAAACTTTTAAAAACTTCTCCCTCCTTTGATTTTTCTTTTAATAAGTAAACCCAACTTAACTTTGTGTGGTCATCGATAAAGGTGACAAACCATTTTTTTCTAGAAATTTTGAGGGTGTTTAAAGGTCCTCAAACATCACTATGTACTAAGGAGAAATGTTTTGAATCCTTGTAGGGTTGTGATGAAAATGAGGTACAATGATGCTTTGCTTACTCACAAAATTCACACTGAAATGAAGATATATTTTTATAGCCAAACATACTTGGAAATAAATGTTTCAAATATTGAAATCTTGTGTGGCCTAACCTATAATGCCACAATATTATTTCATCATTGCTTGCACTAGAAATAAACTAAAAAAAGTACTATGTATTGGCTTGTTGGATTCTGATCCATCTTCAAACAAATAAAGGCCTCCAATCTCTGTAGCATTGCCAATCATCCTCCCCGAGGTTAGTTCCTAAAACTCACAATAAGAGGGATAGAAATTAGATTTACAGTGGTGATCATGAGTTATTTTACTTATGGACAATAAATTATAGGATAGGTTAGGAATATGGAGAACATGATGAAGTGTGAGAGCAGGAGAAAGAATGACTCCTATTCTAGCTATACCTGAAAGGAATCCATCTGGTACTTTTATCTTTTTGTTTCCTACACATGGTTTATAAGAAGAGAATAGGTCTGAAGAACCAGTCATATGATCAATAGCTCCATAGTCAATAATCCATGGGAAAAATAAATTTTATTTTACATTAGAGAAGGTTGCAATGAAACAATTACCATTTTGAGCCAAATAACAAGAAGGAGTTAAGAATTGTAGAGATTGGAAAAGTTTGTACAGGTGGCCTAACTGTTCTTTTTTGAATTGGAGCATCTCTAAATTGGTTTATTGCTCCAGAGAGTCTTCACTCATGGTTTGAAATGCCCTACAATTACCTCCATTATTCTTTTTAAAGTTCTAAGGCTTACCATGGATTTTTCAGCACGTCTATTTTGTATGCCATGTCTTTTTTTAGTGATCACACCATGGTTTCTGGGTTGGACTAGGAAACATCACCTTTCTGTTAGCCTCCTCCCTCCTAACCTCTGAGAAGACCTCTCTAATGGATGGTATATGTTTTTTGCCTAGAATCTGCCCCCTTATATCCTCCAAATCCCGTTTGAGTTTTGCAAGGAACACAAACACTCGGTCATTTTCCTTTCTTTTTGTGTGCCTTACACTATGATTTAGGCATTCCCATTCTTCTTCATAATAGAGGTCTAGCTCTTGTAAGTCACCATCTCATTGTAGTATGTCATGACTTCCCGAGCTCCTGGCCTTGATTGCCACAATTTAATTTTTAAGTAAAAAATTTGTGATGAGTTTTTTAGGTCTGAGTGGGGTTTCCAAATAGATGGCTCTATTAAGTTGATGAGCCAAGCAATCACTAGAAAATTTTTTAACCTCCATGCTCGCAGACTCAGGTTTTTTGCTGCTGTTAGATGGCCGAGTTTACCTCTTCCATTAATAGCTAACTGCACGGACCGAGCCCACTCCAGGTAGTTCTGACCATTTAATTTTTGGATCATAAGTTAGAGGGGAGAATGTATTGTAGAGAGCTCCATCCCATTGCTTACTGTAGTGGTTTTAGATTGTTCACTCTTTGTTGTCATCCCTGAAGGAGACGAGTTCCTACACCTTCGAGTCATGGCATTTTTTACCATGAATGTTTAAAGAGCCAAGGCTCTGATACCATCTAAGTTTAGGAAAGAAAATAATATGATATTATTTGTTAAATTAACTTTAGAAACACAAGAACCATTTTTAGACTAAATGGTTCCCTTAGAGATCTCAACTAATCTATAAGAGTCCAAAAAATATATATAAATCAACCTAAGACTCTCATAGCTAGAGTTTTAGTCAAAGTAAACTCTCATAATCTGTTTATTTCAATTCAAATCTACTTAGAAACAAAATAAAACAAATAAAAACAACTTTTCCTCAATCTTCTATAGCTTGGTATATGGAGAAGCAGGTATGTTTATTGCAATACTTTCAACAATAGTACACCTATATATGGAATAATGAATTACTAATCTATTTTGGGCTGATGCAAGAATAATAATTTATTATGCTTATTTTGGTAATGTGGTTACTTTTGATTCTACATATATCACCAACAATGCATATAGACCCCTGTCACTGTTTGCAAGATTAATCATTATAGAGCAGTTTTGAATTTTGGGGCTGCACTTCTATATCATAAGAAAATATAGTACTTTCAAATGGATATTTGAAACTTTTTAGAGGCACATAAACAAAAAAAGTCATAAGTTTTTTACTGATAAATATCATGGAATAGCAAAAGCGTTGCGGTGATGCCTGAGTCATGTCATGAATTATGTATAGGGTGAATTTTGTTACATTGAAAGCAATAGAAGAGCTACATTTTTATCTACTATTATATTAAAGGTCCAAACATCATGTATTTAAGTAACGCTACCCTACAAATAAATACGTGCGTTGAGTTAATTTTAGGGGGATGCACACTTTTTATTTCTTTCAATTTTTACCCTTTTTCAGTTTGTAGTGGTTGTAGGGCTCTCAAATAACTAGTACATTCCCCAAGCATCCCATTTTCTACCTTAACTTTTGATTTTGTCAGGGAGGCTTCTAGTGATAATTTTGGATGTTCTTCTTTAGATGTTCATTGATAGTATGGTGTTTTTTAACATTAAACACATTGAATGTAACTTCTTCATTATTAACTCTAAGAATTAACTTCCCTTGCTGAACATCTATGGGAGCTCTCCTTGTGGCTAAAAATGGTCTCCCAAAAATTAGGGGCATGCCCTTATCTTCCTCCATATCCAATACTTTGAAATTTCTTGGGAAGATGAACTTGTTTACTTTTAAAATGAGGTCCTATACTATTCCTCTAGCATATGCGATTGATTGGTTAAGTAGTTACAGGTGCACAATGGTGAGTTGAGATTCTTCTAATCCAAGTTTCTTGAAAATAGAGAGAGGCATTAAGTTAATACTAGCTCCCAAATCACATAATGCTTTTTCAAAATCAGTGTTGCCAATAGCGTAGGGAATTGAAAAACTCCCTAGATCTTTTAATTATGGGGTCAACTTTTTTAACCGTATTACACTGCCTTCCTCAGTCAGCTTTATCATTTTAGACTCCTTTAATTTCCTTTTTGTTTGATAATATTTAACATAACTTGGCATTTGTGCTAAGGCATATGCAAGAGGTATGCTAATATGCATACTTTTAAAAATATCAAAGAATTTACCAGATCGTTGATCTAAATTATGCTTAAACTAAAACCCTATTTTGATCCTTCACAAAAGGACTAATTTTCAATTTGGTCAATAGACAAATTTTTTTTTTTTTAATTATAGTCCTTCACAAGTGAATAAAACGATGATGTTGTCCTTCCATCCATATGGTGTTAAATCTGTTAACCTAATTGCTAATATGGATGGTTAAGTATGACGAGTCATCGTTAGGTGGCCAAGCTAGAGATAATGTTTATAAACTTAAACTAATTTTTATACAAACCCTATCCCCAATGGATCTTAGGTATGTGGCAAAATTAGTCCAAGCGTATAAATATTATCTTAAGCTTGGCTACTTAATGATGACAAGTCATACTTAACCACTCACATCAACAATTAGGTTAACATATTTAATACCAAATAGATAGAATGACAACATTGTTGTTTTATTCATTTGTGGAGGACTAAAAAATAAAATAAAAATGGTTAAAGGGACCAAATTGAGAATTGATCCTTTTGTAAGGGGCTAAAATGGGGTTTTAGTCATTTTGCTTCCTTAACCTCTAGGGATAGGGAAAATGAGGAACATATGGTTTGATAGGGACTTCTTTATTAGTCATGTTAGGGACCCTAATGTTTGCTGATGATTTTTTCTCCCTCAGGCTAACTTTTGAATTAGGTAAGTTTTTAGACAACTTCTCTGTTGTGGTGCCATTATCCTGATTGGTAGGGATTTCTTTGATTTCTTTAGTAGGGTTTGCAGCTATGCACAACTTTCTACCTGTATAGTGGTGTTAATTTGCTTCCCTGATCTTAAGTGATTGCTTTTACTTGTTCTCTTGGATTCACTTTTGTGTTGCTAGGTAGAGCACCATTTTATCATATAGGCTTGCAACTTGATTTGCCAACTGCCCCATTTGATTGGCAATTTGGCCTATTTAATTCTCCATATTTCTTATAGAAGTTACTGACTCTGGATAATATTCTTTGTTCTAGTCATGAATTGAGCTAAGATTTCTTCTATATTAGGTTTTTTTTCTACAAAGGGTGGTAAACTCTATTGCTTCCAAGTATTTTGATTATTTCCCCAAGAAAAAGTAAGATGATTTCTCTAGCTCAGATTATATTTATTGAATATGGATTATTCTACCTATTCCCCATAAAATTTGATGGGTTAGAGGTGAGGCAAACCTGTAGGCATTCAACAGAAGCATGTTGTGCTCACATAGATCACTACTAGGACCTTCATGGAAGATTACACAAGCCCTCTATGGTTGTGCATCGGGGTTGGGGCCACTTAGCTGCTTTGAGATAAGGTTGATTTAAGCTATCAAGGCAGCTTGTTACATGTAAAAAGGTTTCCCAATAGGAATGCAAAGTACATAGTTAGTGGAAGTTTGAATTCATATTTCAAATGTTGCTTGAAACCAAATTTGGATTTTATTCCTTTTTTAAGCATTTTGAAAGGGTTGTATGTGATAAATAGTATAATGAATTGAAATGTGAATTTGAATCGCGATAAAAATTGCCAAGATTGAAGTGCAAGAATTCTCTTTTGCTGCAACAAGTTACACAAATTTATACTTCTTTAATCTTTGATTTGTTTCAAAAGGATTTTGATTTATACTCTCATGCTTGCATAAAACATTTGAATATGTAGTTACCATGGTGAATCTAGAAAGAGAGTACACAGTTTCATTTAATCCATGTGACAACACAATATCATGTTGATGTAGAAAATTTGAGACTTTTGATATTTTATGTTGCCATGCTTTGAAAGTATTTGATTAGTGGATATTAAATTTTTCCCTATACAATATATTCTCAAGAGCTGGACAAAAAAAGCAAGGAATGGTATAATACAAGATGCTAGAGGAAATGGGTTCTAGAAGATGTTAGCTTTGATGATAGCACACTTCAATATAGACAACTTTGTTCTAAATTAATAAGATTAGCAACTAAAGTAGCAGGCAATATGGAAGCATATCTATTTGTTGATAAGGTTGTGAATAAGTTGAGTAAGCAAGCAATAGCTATTTGTGGAAGACAAATAAGCATTAATAAGGATAATGGTAATACCATGGCATTTTCACCAAATGCAAATGAAATGCTATAATAAAAGGCCAAAGGCTTCAAGAGAGATGGTCGAAAGTGTAAGAAACATCCCAAAAGTAGGATAGAGAATCAATCTAAAAAAAAAAAAAAGCTTTAACTACCAATGCTTTGCAAATTGAACAATTTACAGTGTGTAAGTTTATAATTTAGTAAGTAATGACTCACATTGATTCTTTATCTTCATTAATGATTTCAGAATTCTTTATTTTTTTATGTAGGAAAGTGAAGGTTTTAGTCAAAAGCTATATGATATATCCTATTCAAGAACAAATTTTCAGTTGGATCAGGCATACATATAGCTATACCAGTTAATTAATAATTATCTTATGAGTTTAAATTTACTTTGCATTTCTTGATTTGCTTTAGACTACAAAATTAGTATAGTTTTAGTTTATTATTGTTGGTAAGGTTACTTAGTGTTCGTTATAATTTCTTTTATTGCTTTGTAATTGATGATGATGTTGTAGTTGTTATTTTTGGTAATATAGGAGCCACTTGATGTGTCTATACAGCTACTTACCAAATGAGATGTATCTTAATCATGTAAGCGGTACTAAAATAATTTTCATAGTCAAATTTTTTTAAATAATAATTAAATATATTATATTTATTTAAGGTGATGGCCAGAGGATCCTCTCAAGTACTAGAACCCTTTGGTGGTATATCACGTTTCAATTATCATAAAGGTTGATCATAAATCCTATGATACATTTGCAGTATACTAATTGCACTCATCTCACATGTTACATTTATTCTCTAACAAGCTTCAATTGGCCCAATTATCATAAAGGTTGATCAGCTTTAGTTGGTGTTTAGTTGAAGTCCTTGGTTCTTACTGAAGCATCTTTGAACTAGCTAGCACTTGGCAATATCTTCAGTACATTTATCAAATACTTTGCAAGTGGCTTGAAAAACTCAAAGAAATATCAAAACAAACTTCACCATGGACTTTGCACATATTGTGGATTGAGAGATTTAGAGAATACTATAACTATCAGAAGCAAACTATAACCCAACAATAAAAAAATAGAGGAAGCAAATATTGCTTTCCAATCCAGAAACCCATGAGTGTAGTTATCAACAAAACAACCCAAAAATGTAATTCAACTGTTAATCCAAATCATAACCTATTACTTCTTTTCGGTATACCAGAGGAACAAATAAGGAACAACGAAACACATCCATTAATGTTAGGTCTAGATTGATCAGCTTGATCACTTAAGAGTAAGAGATTTTTCTAGTGGATATAACTTAGAAACAACTACTTATTCGTAGTTTCATAGATTTGTTATTCTCACTGTTGTTAATGTGTATAATAATGTGTTTCTACATGGGACTTGGCCTCCTACAGAGCGCAAGGCATTTGGACACCATGGAGGAAGTACATACAAGAGTAACATGAACAGATGCCCCTAGAAAGAATAAATGTCGAAGCACCCTCACTTTGTGGCCTTTCCCATCAAGGCGCCCCAGTGAGGGCCTTTAAGTAACTGGCTTATACACCCTAGTAACTAGTAACAAATAAATCGACACCTTAGCAAGGTTTGCACTAGGGTGCCTTAGGAAATATTCTTTCAGAGCGTTCATATGCTCTCAGTAAGGGAGTCATGCTTCACTACTAAGTTACTGTCCCTTTAAAGGGATACAGTAAATGGTCATAGCAAATGGTTAAGTAAAACAAAATAAGCAAGAGCCGCAAGCAAAGGTGAGTAAAGGCTAATTCCCTTAAGGTCCATGCCTCTTGGAAGGGAGGTACAAGACATTGTGTATTTGCAGCTCAGTAAACATACTTCTAAGAAATGAGTAATAGAGTAACAGTACTAGTAAACACAACGCCCTAACCTACACTGATCTCATGACATCTAGGTTGGGCTATAGCATTGTATATATAACATATCCATGGCGGCCTCACTAAGACAAAGTGAGGGACGTCGTAGGGAGAAGCCAAGTAATTAAGAGCGTTTCTCTTCTCGGGGAACAAGTACTCTAGTGACTTGGAGGATTAGGATAAAGGATCCTTTACGCTCTATCGAAGCATGATCACTAATTAAGATACGGTATGGTTACTAAGCTACCCAAGGCGCTATAGCACTATCATTGCCCTAAGTAGCTATGGCTAAAAGTAGAGTGTTTCCTCCCTGAACCTAGGAAATGATCATGCCCTAACCCTACGCCTAGCCAACCACACGCCCTTATTGCCTACTCATTGACATCATGTCTCAATCAACCATCTTCTTTTCCATGTTTCACACACCAAAAGTACACCAAAACCCTACTTTACGTCCCATCAGACCTTTTTGCACCTAATACCACATAGCCTCAAAATGTCAAGTCTGAGAGTCTGAGACCCTTTCCATCATCATTAATGTATGGTGTACTATTCATTAGTCATGCCTATGCATTAAATGCACCATCCTTCTTCCTCGATTATAAATACCCCCCACCAATCAGAGTTAAAGCACTTGAGATATCTACTGTTACACTGCCATAATACACTTAGAACTCATTGCTTACACGCCTTAATGTCCTTGTGACCTCTAATTCACTCCCAAGGCTTAAGACAAGGAATCCCTGAATTCTAGTCAGCACCAGAACCTCCTAAATTAAGTCTTAAAGATTTGAGGAATCCCATCACAAAGGATTGAGGTAAGGGTAAGTACTAACTTGTCCTACCTTAGTCTTATTCAATGTTTTTTCCCTTGGTACCAACGTACCTGAGTAACTGGTTCTCTTGTTGTGTCCTTGACCTCGAAGATATCAAACCCAACCTAGAAACTAAGTTATTATTTCCCTAGAACAAATTGCAAGCTATAATCTCTAAATTTGCTCATTGATTTCACTGTGGCCTCATCCTAGAAATATAATTATTGAAGATCGGTAATTCAATAAGGGAAAGTGTAACAAACTTTTGAATACCTTTAAGCACTATACAATTACTTGAATAGTGGTCAGCAGAGCATAAATGCCAGCCCAATGCTTATATGTACATGTTTCCTATTTAATTTCTAAGCACTACAATATTAATGATTTTTAATGTCATTATTTTTCTTTTGCCCAATACTAATGATTTGAAGCATAGCATACCAATTTCTTTAATGTATAAATCTTAATAGAAAAATAAAGCTAGTAAAGATAGTTAATAAGAAAATTAAAACTTTTTAATAATTCTTTCTATATTATCTAGATGAAAAATATATTAAAACAACTCAATATGTAACGATTTTAAAAACAAAAATGATATTCCCACACCCTCTCACACCCCTATATTTTAATCTTATTTTTGCTTATGTGGTAGCTAAATCAAATCCATTCTTGCCTCTGTCAGTAAATCCTCTTCCCCGTTCTCCATTCTCGCTCAGTCTCCATTTCACACAATGTTCTTTACTGTCTCCATTTTGCCTAGCACCTCACTATTCTTGGACACTGTTGCTCACCATCTTTATTTCGCACAATGTTGCTTACTGTCTCTATTTTTCCATCAATGACTCCTTGTTCTCGAAGCAATCATTTTTTCCTCCTCTCACCTCATTTGTGAGTTCTGCTCTTCAACACTGTAGGTGACCCCTCTTTCTCGAAGCAACCATATATGTCTATTTTCTTGGGTATATATGCTTATTTTCTAAGGGTAACTTCTGTCATGCTCTTTTTGAAAACACACCCATTTTTTACATGCCACTAGTAGTTGTAAATGGGTGTATCCATATATCTGGACTTAATGACAAATCTACACAAACCCATATATATTTTACTAAAGGCTTTGTTTATGGAGAAACCTTTCCGCAACCTTAGTCATGGTTATGCAATATGAACTTCTTTGTCAGGAAGGGCTCTCTAATTGGCTATTTTGCAATTTGGTTTGAGTAGATTTTTTAAATAAATAAAAATATGGAGCAAGTAGGTTGTAAAATAGCAAAATTGATATGAAATGAAATGCTTTTTGTTATCTCAACAAAGATAATTTATGTAAAAATTAGGAGATAATGTAGATGATTAATATAATTCCTTAGCTAAATTACTGGAATATTATGTTATAACATAAACATCGAAAGCCAATTAAGTTGCATGAGATCAACATGTATATATATTTTTTGTAGAGTAGAGTACTAATGTCTTATACATTTATATATTACATAGTTATTAAATGCATCATAAGATGAAAAAGTATATGAAACAGAAAGTGGTAGTTTTACATACATCAACT
This sequence comes from Ceratonia siliqua, assembly GCA_034509205.1. Lineage (NCBI taxonomy): Eukaryota > Viridiplantae > Streptophyta > Magnoliopsida > Fabales > Fabaceae > Ceratonia > Ceratonia siliqua. The sequence continues at coordinate 2,430 of JASKGM010030711.1, read as the reverse complement.
TCAATGTCATTTCTTCGTTTAATTAATTCAAAGTGGTAGTTTGAGTTTCCCAACAATAGATGAAGCAGTTTTTTCTCAAATTTCCCAATTAATTAGACATGTCCAATACATAAAGTGACTTACTTGTATAACATGATGATAATTGTATGATTAATGGGCATGTAATTTTTCACTATATGACAATAAATTAACTAGTGACAGTATTTGTATCTTTTAGTATTGACTTTCAAGAGCATTTTTCACTATCTCAATATAAAGGGAGTGGTTTAATTGTGTTCTCCTCCTTCTTTTGATTAATGTGTTAGTAAATTCACTTGGTTAATATAATGCATTGGTTAAGCAGGTCAATAGAGGATAATTTGGTTTCTATTATTGACACAGTTTGTAGTGTCAATAATGAGCTTGTTCCTCTAGATAATGATTTACCATGTCATCTAATGGTAGACATGTCATTTGCTTCTATGGATGATGTCAAATCATATTATAAAAGGTATTCGATTGAACAAGGTTTTGGTTTTCCAATAAGAAACTCAAGGAAGGCTAAAAATGGGAACCTAAGATACTTTATACTCACATGTTCTAGGGAGGGAACTTATAAGTCAACGGTGTCAAATTCGTTTAAGACTGTCCCATCAATAAATAGTGGATGTCCTGTAAAAATTATATTATCATTGAAGGAGAATGGTCAATATTGCATAAACACGATCGTACTTAACCTTTCACATGAAATATGTCCTACCAAAGCAAGGTTATTTAGGAGTAACAAGGAGATGAACAAGCAGGTTAAGAAAGTGTTAGTTGTGAATGATACAGTAGGAGTTAGAATGAACAAAAGTTTCCATTCTATTTTTGTTCAAGTTGGAGGATATGAGAATTTAAATTTTGTTGAGAGAGATTGTAGGAATTATATTGGGCACATGCAAGGAGTAAATCTACTTAGGAAGCATTTAGGGATGTGATAACATTTGATACAACTTATGTTACAAATAAATATGACATGCCATTTGTTGCATTTGTTGGTGTCAATCATCATGACCAATCAGTGCTACTTGGATGTGGCCTATTATCTAGTAAGGGTACTGAGGCTTTCATGTGGTTGTTTAAGTCTTGGTTACATTACATGAATGGCATTCCACCAAAAGCAATTGTAATTGACCAAGATAGGTCTATGCGAAATGCAATTGGAATAGTATTTACAAATATTAGACATCGATGATGCTTGTGGTATATTTTGAAAAAAGTGCCACAAAAATTGGATGGTTATGCACGATACAAGTTAATCAACTACTACTTGCAAAGTGTAGTTTATGATACATACACTAAGGAAGAATTTAAAGTAAAGTTGGAAAAGTTAATTGAATATTTTGACTTAGATGATAATCGATGGTTGGTGGCTTGTATGAAGAGCAAAATAGATGGGTTCCCGTATTCTAGAAAAAGTATTTTTGGGTTAGAATGTCTATAACTCAATGCAGTGAGAGTATTGATGCATTCTTTGATGGATATGTACACCATTCTACTAGTCTGCAATAATTTGTTAATTAATATGACAATGCACTTCAACATAAGGCAGAAAAGTAGTTTGAAGCTAATTTTCAATCATTTAGTAGTACGCTTCCCTGTTGTACACAATCCCATATTGAAAAATAAATTTAGGGGTGCTACACTCATGCAAAGTTTGAGGAGGAGTAAGCTGAATTTAGAGCTAAAATAGATTGTGTTGTATAACTCCTATGTGTGGATGGTTCAATTTGTACTTACAAAGTTGTTGAAAACATGATGATTGCTGACAAAGTAAGGGAATTGTAATTTGACGTAATATTTGACCGTGATAGTAATGATATCAGTTGTAAATGGCTCGTGTTTGAATTTTGGGATATTGTGTGTAGACATTCACTTTCTGTGCTTAGTTGTGAAAGAGTGAAACAAGTGCCTTCAAAATATATTTTGTCAAGATGGAGAAAAAATGTAAAGAGATGATACACATGTATCAAGAGTAGTTCTGATGTGAAGTAGTTAAAGCCACAAACCCAAAGTTCGATACTTTATACAAGGAATTTAATGAAATTGCTATTGAGCAAGAGGATCTTAATGACTTTCTCCAAAATAACTTGGGACAACTAAAAAGTAGATTGAAAATGATGGCTTGTTCCATGAAGGCCAATCTTGTTAAATTTATTGCCACACAACATGAGAAGGAAATAAACATCATTGACAATTCAACCATAACAAATCGAATTTGTAGTCCAAAATGCACATCACAAAGGTTGTCCCACTTCAAAGAGAAAAGTATCAACTTTAGAGAAGGTTGTAAAAAGTTACAAACAAAGAAAGAAGAATAAGGAAGTTACTCAGATGCCTTGTATTGAGGTTAGCAACGTGTGTCCTTAGTTTATGAATTTCTTAATATATTACAGCTTGTGCTATACA
>JASKGM010030700.1:8268-25773 GCA_034509205.1 Ceratonia siliqua | reverse complement strand
GCCAGCCCGATGGCCCGATGGGCTGGGTTGGGCTAGCAATATGTCAGCCCGATGTAAATCCGGGCCGGCCTGAACCGGCCCGATTATGTCACTGGCCCAATGGCCAGCTCTATCTATAAGCAACTGGTCTTTATCTCTAGTTATGGCATTTATTGTTTATATTTTCATATAGTCATCACAATTGCATATTCTGGGTCCTAAACAGATCTGTTGTTTATCTTCTGAATTAGAGGATGCTATATCTGTTTCTTCTTGAATATTTTTAATTTAGTCTTCCCTTTCTCTATCTGATTCTTTCGTTTTAGAAGTCTAATAGCTTTCATCTATCATGACATTGCTTAAACTTTGTTTATTTACTATTTCTAAACTATTAATTTTCTTTTTTGTTTTGCAAGTTCGTGAGGTATGTCCTACTTTTTCACATTTGAAATAAACTATATCTTTTTTGATATATTTGTCTCTAGAGTGTGGTTTTCTATATGAACTAGATTGAGATTTTGAATGTTTTTTATATGTCTTCTTGTATCTTCTATCTAAGGGCTCTAAGATTTATGGTATTTTCTAATCTTTATGGTACTAGAGGAAAGGGCTTGTATTTTCTCTATACTGTATTGTTGACAAAATGTTCCTAATTCTTTTCTATTGTCTTTTAATTCTGACTTAATTTTGTATTGTAACTTTAAATCATTACTGATGGCTAATCCTTCTGTAGTGATAAAGTTTATAATTTGACCGAAGGTTAGTTGGTCATAAGGGATAATATTATTGCATTGTCTTCTAATAGCTTCTCTAACATTTTCGGCAAAAAGTTTAGGTAAGCCTGCTATAAATTTTTCTTTCCAGAAATCTGCATTACAATCAGTTCTGGCGTAGAGTTTTGTAAAAAACATGTCTTTATATAATCTAAAATCTATTATTGTTAGACAGTTTAGACTAATTAGCTGTTCAGCTATCATATTTTGGAATGTTAAAGGATCTATTGTGAAGTGTTTGGTTAAGGTATAAACAAGGATTGCTACAGCATCTGGGACAACTGTTGTTGTTGTCCTTCTGCTTGGACTTCTTGTTTTACAATTGTTTAGATAAGTTGTTTTTCTTCGGCTGATAGGAAGTTATCCCACAATCCTTTAAGTTGTACAGTAAATCCTGTGACTAGCATTTGTACTATTTGTGGTTCCTGATTTTCTGTAACCTTTGTTGTTGCAGTCATGGTCATGTTTTGTATTACATTCAGGATATGGTGCTCACTGGCTCCATCTATGTTCCATTCAACTATAGATTCTCATGAATAACTATTTTCTATAAAAGAGTTTCTTTCCTCGTATTGTATGTCTGGAAATGTAGGTCTGCTGTAATAATTTCTAGTGTTTGGTAACGGATGATTTTGACTAGAATTTTTGTAATATATTTTGTTAATATTTTCTTTCTCATCTTGTTGTGAGATGATATTTATTGTGGGGTTGCTAGAGTTAGCATTTGTAGGCAAATTTTTTAACTTTTGTGTTATTTTTTCTATTAATTTTTCTGAAACATCTTGTTTTCCTAATTTAATTTTTTTACTATCTTCAGGTGATATTGTTTCTATCTTGTAAATTGGTTGTTGAGGATTTATGTGTTGATAGTTTCCTTTTTGAAGGTTAATTTCTACATTTTTTGTATTAATTTGATTTTTCACTCGGTTTAGCTGTTTAGCTATAATAGAAATTATCTTGTTTGAATAATTACTTTGTGACTGAACATTTTTAATGTCATTTCTTGTAAGTGTTGTGCTAAGGCATGAGGTGATAATCTTGAAGGGAGAGGCTTCTACATCTATTCCTTCTTTTGTCTTGGCGTTAATAGCTTCTAAATGGGGATGTATTGACTCTATTTTTGTATAATCCAATTTGTTCCAAGTTTGTGTAATCTTGAAGGTTACGTTTATTTTAGGGATAAATGAGTTTGGTATATTATTTTCTCTTGTAAAGATATTGAACCACTGAAAGAAATAACGATTTTCTCTTAATTCTTTGCAGTCGTTGTAAAATTGTTGTCTCTGTTTATCTGTAAAGATGTTAGAAAAGTATCATTTTCTCTGGTCTTTATTATGGTCTGCTAAGAAGTCTTTTCTTATGTAATCTTTATCCATATCAAAATCTTTGGTGATAACCATGACTTGAGATATTGTAGGGGAATGATTAGGTGACTCTTCTTGATAAATATGTTTTGGTAGATTTGGTCTAAAGTTTACACCTGCTAGGTTGTAATGTATGGTGAAATTATCTGAACTAACAGAGTGTCTGGAAGGTTGAGGTCTATCCTTTGGTTCAGTTATCCTTAAAGATGATGTTCGTTTCATCCTAAGAATAACATTACCATTTCTGTCTTCTAAAATTTCAGAGATTTCGATAGTTTCTTCTCATTTGGGAGAAGAAATCTCTTCAAATTTCTAGTCTTTTGGAAGTTTTGCTAGCATTTCTTTATGTTTAATGGGTTTTGATGTTATTACCTTAGTTTTATCTAAGTTAGCTTCTATGATTATGGTCTCATTTTTATTGGAGGTGCGTTTAACTCCTACTTTAAATAAATTTTTTAAAAGTTTGTATTGTATTCTGGAACTGATGCCTACGTCTTCAGATCCTTCTTTAAATTGTTGTACTATGTTGGTATCAAGTATTAATGCCGTCTTAATGTATTTGCTTCTCAAACTAATTTCAAAGTTTGGAAAGTAGTTAAAATATATAAGGCCATTAGCTATATTAGATTCTAACAAGCCATTATTGAGTTATCGAAACTTAAGACTCTGGTATCTCTTAAGAGAAGAAGTATAGGGCTAATTGCTACTTGTATGGATCCTATATGGAGGAAGTTAAATCCATCATTGATGTGTTGTTCTATTAGATCTGAATCTAATAGTTGTAATGTTTCATGTTGTTTTCCTATTGACCTTGTAGTTTCTACTTTGTAGACTATCTCTTCTAAAAAATGAAAGGTAGATTCTTTGTATATTTCCTTAAAACGTATGGTAGGTAGGGTCTAAGAAATTAGGTTTTGTTCGATCTCTTGTATAGAGAGAGATTGTTGTCTACTGCTAATGCTACTTTCTGGTATGTCTTCCTCATTTTCTCTTTAGTATGTATTCCTAAATATGGTATGATTACCTCTACTTGAAAGTCTTCTAAAATACTGTTCATAGTTATATCTAAATAACACTCTTTTTAAATTAAATTCTATCAACACTTATTGGGACTACCTCTACAGCGAGACCACCCTAACACTCTCCTGGGTACACATGGGCTGACCAACAATGCACTCAAAGGCTGACCAATATATATATATATGTTTTTATTTTTTTTAATTACAATTTTGACACTTTTGTCTTTTTCTTTTGCGTGCTTTTTTACTTTTGTTCTTTGTACTTTTTTCTAATTTTACATTTGACTTTGTTGACTTTTCTATCTTCTGTGCGTTTACTTGTGTGCCTTTCCTGATTGTTGTTTATTACTTGAACCCTTTTAGATTGCCTTTGTTACCCCTTTTTCTTTCTCTTTTCCCTCTACATCAACACACTGCTTTTTTTGTTTTTTTGACTTTATTTTGTCTTTTCTTCCTTTTACTTCTTTTCATATCTTCTCATTTTGCATGGTACAACCAACTTGCTCCTTTTATTTACACATTTGGAGCTTATAACTTCCATGAATACCCTTCTTGTTTCTTCTTCGTTTCTTCTACCAAGTTGTTTCTTCTTTCATTATTCTCACAAATTCTTATTTCAAAGACAGCAAATAATTAGTGTAATAATTGCTTATTTTGAATTTTCATTTGAATATCTTAATAATTTATGGCCTTAAAAATAATTTTTAAAATAGTTTGTTATGATCAAAACTCCAAATCTTTTCTTAATGAATCTTAGGGCTAATAGGAAGAAAAGAGCAAAGGACGCTGAAAATGTCAACTATGGAGCTTATTTCCTAAGACCTATGAAGTCTTTTGCAGCCTCACTAAAGAGCTAACAAGCACCACACTGACACATATACGATAAAATATGAAGTTCAGGTGCAATTTGGGGTGTCTAGGATTAAAATCTATTGGATGGTCTTGAATTAGACCAATTGAATTCTGTCTGTTATAATAATACAAAAGGTACTTTTGAATTGATCTCATCTCTTAAAATTTTGAATTTGATGAGTAATAATTTAATTCTTCAATAAAATACTCCTTTAGAATTATCAATAATCCATCATTTTCCATTAATGAAGGTGACAAAGAGGGAGTGTGTGGAATTAATAATGTACCGTGGGATTTAGGTGAAATCTATTTTTCTTCATTTAAAATATGCACATAAATTGTATTTATTAGGTATTACACGAATGACATATATAATGTACCTACCTAAGAATTTATCTTACTTGTCAACAATTTTAGTGGGATTTCTATTTAACTTGTTATTTAACAAATATAATTTGAGCTAGCTAGAGAATTTTAATATTACATGCACAATGTACCAATTTTTGCATAAAGATAACTATTTTCATAGGAATTACAGTTCTTAAAGCTCCGTGAAGGGAATAAACTCTGTTTTCAGCTACACAACCTGATGAAAGAAGTTGGAACTCTAAACAAATTGACAAGCAGAAAACAAATAAGTACTTTTTTGTGGATGAAGTCTGCTAGGCATTGGCTTTAAGCACTTTCATAAATGACATATTATGTTGTGCACATAATTCCACAGACGACAAAATCATTTTCACATAGTTAACCCAAGAAAACAAAAAACACAACATAGAAAATTTGAACTCATTACATAGGAGAAGACAAACCCATTTGTCCTTCTGTAGTGACTCTTTGCTTAGAATTTTGATTTCTAATCACTTCATTCTTCCCAAGTTTATCCACTAAAGAATGTGAATCATATCCATTTTACTGTGTCCTAGGTACATAAAGAAACCAAATAATGTTTATCTTACTGAGTTCTTTCTCTCATTCTTTCCATCGAGTCTTCTATCAGTTACAGTAGGACAAAAACCTGAGCATAGTCCTGTTTTGTCTCAGTCCCATAGTGTCTCCATGGGAACAGGTAACTAATATAATAATCTTTGTAGACTTTGATTTTATCAAAGGCATTATTTGGGATAGTTCTCAACAAAATGTTCTTTACGTTGAGCCAAATGACTTTTGTTTATACCCCAATAATATGCTTTGAGCTGCGGTCTCTTACTTGGTCTTGTGGGTTGTGGACAGTTAATAATTTTGTCTCACGCTGATGGTTTTCATCGACATTCTCGTCCTTGCTCTAACAAGAGCAGTTATAAAAACAAAAGTACAAACTAAGCGTGAAAACAAAAGTACAAACTAAGCGTGAAAACATACTAGTAACTTCAATATTATGTAGTGCTTATATATATGTACAAGTCATAACTTCAATTTATATCTCATTCCTAGTAAACCATACTGTTGTCTGTTGGCCTTCGCTGTCCCATAAACAGTTTAGTAGAATGAAGCTTGCAACTGTAAAAACTGAATTGAGTCCCAGGTTGCTCATGGTGGAAGGTGGGAACAATGCCAGTAAGTGTGTTAAAAGGCGGCGAAGAGATTCAACCATGGCAGCATTAGGGGGCAATGAACAACAAGGTGAAGAGCAGCAGCCACAGGGTGACCAATCAACCACCACCACTGTGAAGAGAAGCTCAAGGTTCCGCGGAGTTAGCAGGTCTTCTATGAATAATTTAACTCTCTCAGTATCAGTTTCTTCCATTTATTACTATCTTTGCTTCATTTATGATTTGAAGCTAATCATATCTGGCCGTAAAGCAGACATAGATGGACTGGGCGATTTGAAGCTCATCTATGGGACAAAGGGACCTGGAATCCAACTCAGAAGAAGAAAGGGAAGCAAGGTATATGTTGAACACTTCATTTGGCTCATTTTCATTGGCTTATGTTTTTATTTTGCTTATCTTGATTCCTCACACCTTGTTCATTGTCTTGTGCTTCTGTTTGTAAATTTGGATTTGTTGGCTGGTATGGAGCAGTTTATTTGGGTAAGTACTTGAACTGTTTGATTCCAAGATTTTCTTCCTTACATAAGTGGATGGGGATGAGAATTTGCCTAATTTTGGGATTTACTCATTCACCAGGGGCTTATAATGAAGAAGAAGCTGCTGCGAGAGCATATGATTTGGCTGCACTCAAGTACTGGGGAACTTCAACCTTCACAAACTTCCCTGTATGGTTATTGCACAGAAACTGAATGAATTCTATTTATTCTAGTTACCATAGGATATGTTATCCATGCCTCGTAAACTCATAAACCTGTCTGATGTTTTTGCAGGTTTCTAATTATGATCAAGAGATTGAGATTATGAAAAACTTAACAAAAGAAGAATATCTTGCTTCTTTGAGAAGGTAAATCCCATTTCTTAAAGAACTACTGCCATTGAGACTCCTTAATATCTTGTTAGTGCTATATAATTTATATCCTTCTTTTATATTTTGCAGGAGAAGCAGTGGTTTTTCCAGAGGTGTATCGAAGTATAGAGGAGTAGCAAGGTGAACTACTTCACTGATCCAACTTTCTGTTGCTAGCAAGGAAATATTCAAGGCTAAGGTTATGATTCTGAAATTTGACTGCAGGCACCATCACAATGGAAGATGGGAAGCAAGGATAGGGAGAGTGTTTGGCAACAAGTACCTCTACCTTGGGACTTACAGTGAGTTTCACTCCCTTATTCTTATTCTTATTCTTTTTTTTTTTTTGGATAAACTAAATGGTTCTTATAAATAATTAATTGGGAAAGGAAGGAGGAAAAAGATTCCAAAAAGAATAAGATAACTTGTCGGACTCAGTCTCAGTACTGAGAAATTCTTTGTAGACCTGGTCTACCAAAAATATAAAGACTACAATAATCATAAATAGACATATAAACTTGTCAGAGGTGACTCGCAATGGATCTTACTAAGAAGTATGTCTGATATGTTTACATGTCTATTTATGATTGGCTAGTTTATTTATTTTTGGTAGACTGAGTTACCTAAGAATTTCGCCTAAGTAATTTCAAGATGAAGATCAATTGTCTTATAAATGGTCAATTTTCTCTCTCTGCAGGTACACAGGAAGAGGCTGCTCGTGCATATGATATAGCAGCTATTGAATACAGAGGCATAAATGCAGTGACAAACTTTGACTTGAGCACGTATATTAGATGGCTAAGACCAGGATCACATTCTACTGCTTCTCAAGAACAAAAGCCAAGCACTGACTTTCAGTTTCAGCCCATGACAAACTCTAACCTCACCCAAACTAGAGGAATCACTGAGGAATCCAATTTCAATCTCCGTGCATTCCACGTAGGTGACTTAGATAGTACCAAGAAGGAAGAAATTCCCAAGTATATGACCCCTTTAGGTCCTACTACCAAGTCATCTTCTCCAACGGCTTTAGGACTTCTCCTAAAATCCTCAGTGTTCAGAGAGCTAGTGCAGAAAAATATGAATTCTTCTAATGAAAAAGCTGAGGAAGATGAACTGGAAAACCCACAAGAAGGCAGTGATGGGGTTGCAGGGATTTGTGATAATGAAATTGCCAGAACTTCTTACTTTTGCTCTTCAAATGGCAACAGATTACCTTACTTGCAGTCACCAGAAGAGAATGCTTGGCCACTGTACCAGAGAACTGAGCAATCCCAATGGAGTGGTGCTTTGAACCTGTCTAACTGATTAATTTTGGGAGCTTTTTGCTGCTTAGAAACCCAGTTGAGAGTAAAGCTCCTTCCTTAGCATACTTGTGGATGTTGAATAATTGCTAAGATGTGCATACTTAGACCTCATGTGCTCATAATAAGAAATAATTTGAGGACTAACCCAGTCTTAAAGATCTCAAATTAGAACTAATTTGTATTAATCTTACGAGAAAAAGTTGATAAAAGTTTTCTTAAATGCATTGTGGTTGAAGTAGTTTATTCTGCAAATGTAGAAATCAAATGGAGGCATACCATGGTTTCTCATCTCTAAGCTTGCCATCTTTAAGCAATGGATAAACATCTTGATATTCAGAGAGTGAATCAAGAGTATACAGATCATTCCAAAAAAAAAAAAATAGTGCTGCAGACAATGTCACGCACTAGGTGAAAGAAACTATAAGTACTAAACAACATTAAGTTTGAGCCGAAAAGGAACAACAACATCCTGAGATAGAGAAGGTTGAGTTGGTTGGAAACATATTTTATATCCAAAGAAAAGATAGAAATGATATTTCTCAACCATTTTTATTATATGAAACGGGTTTTGTGAAAATTATCAGATATATTGTCTCTAGCTTTTCTTTTTTTTTTGAATTACAAGGGAGGTTTGAAGACCTAGTAAGGGATTGAGGAAGAAATGTGAGCATAGAAAACCCATTAAGCTTTACTATTGAAGCTTTAGTTGAGAGAAGAAAGAGAGAAGAAAATGAGTTGTAGAAGAGAGAGAGAATGGGTTTTTCCTACAAGTAGGAAGAAAGAAAAAAGAAAAACGAATTCAACAAGTAATGGTACTAAGGTAACTACCTCCATTGAACACATCATTTTGTATCCCCACAAACGAACTATCTATAGCGAAGAACAAAAATGTGAAAACCATGATTATTGCATCCATGACAGATTAATACTGAGTACCAATGAGCATTCTATTCTGTTGAATTTATTTCCAATTCACAAATGCAAACATACACAAGATACTATAAAGAGGACAATGAATGGCTTAGTTCTCTTATGTCACAGTTTAAAAGGGCAACTAGGCAATGATAGGAGGGACCCCTGCAGTCTATGCTGCTTGGTCATCTTACCATGGAGGAAGACTAGGGTCTCCAAAGGATCTTAACCAAGCAGATTAACTTGCATAAGGTAACCACCTCATACATTACAAGTAGGAGGCTGCCAAATGATTGAATGAATACGGTGAAAGTCTGGGCAATGTTAGTAATTATAATAAAATTATTAATGATTCTTTTTTTAACAACTTAAATTTTTTATTTAAAATAAAAAAGTTTTTAAATTAAAATATTTTTTCATGTAGTATTAGAACCTCAAGGAGTCAAGATCAAGAGTTAGATTTTTACGATTTAAAAATTATAATAAATTATTTATGAACCTTCACCTAATAATTTTAGTTTTTGAATTGATATGGTCACCGAGAATAGTAGAGACAGAAAGTGACTGTCCACCAAATTTTTTTTATGTAAATTAATTTTTAAAAATTTATTTGTCCCTCCCACAAAAATCATTTGTCCCTCAACAAAATTGTTATGCAATGCCCTCTTCTAAAATTTCTATACTATTTTTTTTTTCTATTTTAAAACATTACTCAATTTTATAAATGTATTACTCATATATATGTACATACTATTTTATCCTCTTTATTTTTTTGGTTACCATTAATTTATGTAGTGCCAAATTCTATTACTTCACATAACTGGCATTCGCTTATTTTCATGTATGAATCTTATTAACTTGCAAAAATTCTCATTTTCTGTTTGGTTCTAAGAGTCAAATTTCTTATCTTTTATATTTTATCGGATACATTCCTTGCAAGATCTCTTTTACTCATAAATTTCACTTTCATCATTAAGATTGGATATGAGGTTTAAAAAATTTTAATTCATTATTCTAGACAACTATTTGTTGTATTAGTTTTTCTTTTTTGATGAATATATTGTTACTGTTGTTTGCCCATGTCACTTTAATACCTACATTCTCACTCAATTATAAGCCAAATTTATATACTTCAAAAATCTATTAACTCTATTATATTAATAATAATAAACCAACAAAAATTTTATGTATCTTACTAAAATAAAATAACTCATCATTAAATCTAACATGATCTTTTACTTAATTTAAATTTAATATAATATTTTATTTCCATTTCTTATAATGATTTAAACAAATTAGATACATATATGGTCGTCAATAATTACTAATTATATTATAAAGTGTTTTCTACAATTTTATTTGTTTTAAAAATTACACAAACCATAACTTAAGTCTGCATTTGCCTCGTCCCCCACTGATTTGGTTCATGACCTGCCACTGGATATGGTCATTGATAAGTAGTAGACGACAATTAAACCCTTAACAGCAAAATTTAATTTTTTAATTATGTACAAACTCATGGAATCGCAATTCACTTGCTTGAATATAAAAATTCAAGTAGTATCCATCAATACTAGTAGTAAAGAGCCAACATGAGAGAATTACAACGGATGTGAAGGTTTGTTACAAACAACTGAGCTGACAAATTACTACTGAGGAAATAGAGGGAGGCCAAGGAAGAAGTTCCTTTTGAAAGCAAGGCTACTACTATCATGTTGAGACCTTGTCTTCAGCACCTGGTTGACGCAGCCCTGCAAAATCCAAACAGGGTCAAGTAAAAATAACGTACAGCAAGTACAAAAAGTCATAAGCAAAGGAAAGGAGACAGCAACAATTATCGGATCTCTTCTTAGGTTGGGGGAGGCGGGGGATCAGCCATGTCCCTGAGATCACGTATAACAAACTTATAAATCAAGTCTCATAACCCTTTTTTGTGATAAAATAAGAAATGTAAGAGAGTCCTAAGCAGAGGACAACGTTCCTACAGCCTCATTATGTTGGGCTCTGAGATGTGGTAGAATGTTGGCATTTAGCAGCCTCATTATTGAAACTGATTCAATGAATGCACATAATGCATTTTCCAGACAGGACCGAGAGACTCCGGTCCCTCTTTTAGCTGTTTTCTAGAATCTAATCTCTTCTACCCATTCTATTCCCTCCAAATATCTTGAGTGCTACAGATTTATTCTATAATTTTACCCTACACCATTATGTTTACACATGCAGATAACAAAATACGTTGATTTAACAAGAACCAAGCAACATTAAGCAGTCAAAAACGGTGCATATTCATAACAAATAACAAGCCATCAGAGGCAACTATAGTGATGACCACCAAATTCAAACCTCAACAACAGCCTTCGCTGCTGCTCTAGCTTATCCATACCATTTTGCGTGATAATATCTGAAGCTGACCGGTCTATTCCAGCAGAGAAGGTTTCTGCAAAGCCTTTTAGACCCTGCAAGTCAAAACAGGAACATATAGCATATTCTAAGAAGCAAATTTCAAATTAATAAAGCGTCAGGATACCATAGCAGATTGAAATAAATAGCATTTTACGCCCATTAGCATGCATGAAAGGCTAAAGACATTACATCACTGGGAAGCAAGTATGGCTGGTCCAACAACAAAATTCAAAAAGTGAAAAGGTGCCATTGTCCACTACAGAAATATCTTAAAACCATTTCTTTTAGGCTGGACAGCTAATATGACATGAAGGGGACTAAAACTTTGCTGTGAAGACAATTTTATACCAGATTTAGTTGTTAATGACAGGATAATGAATTTAGTTGAGCATTATTTTCACAATATAGATTAAACAAATCAATTGAAACAAATGGAAATGATGGTTTTTAAACCATAATAACTAATGACAGCCAAATTCAGTTTCTCGCCAGGAAAATAATAATAATAATAATAATGAGCACAAGATAGAAGGAAACCTTCAGATTTGGAGTTCCAGTGAGCAAACTAGGAGACCTCCCAGAAAGTTTCGGCTGCTCCTGCTATATATTTACCAATTTACATAAGATGTTAATCTAAATAGGAAAACCCAAGAGATAAAATTAACAGATTAATCACTAGCAGAATGAGCAAAGGTATCATGCATTATAATTCAAGAGAAGAGAACTCTAAATTTAAGCTCTCCAAACGCATCTAGGTTTCTCACTGTCACTTTTTCTTTTTTAGCTAATTCTCACCGTCAATTTAATGCCCACAGCAGAAAAAATGATAGCAGATTTCTGTTGGATATAGTTTCCAAATATATTTTGCATATTCAGAAACCATATACACTAAGTAAGGGGTGGAAAACAACAAGAAGAACATAATTACAACTGATAAGTAAAAATTGCAAGTTCCAACCTGCAAAAATTCAGGCAGTTTCCTGTTTTTTCCATGTACAAAGTCAATGAGGTATGCCAAACCATGATTTGCATAATCCTGCAACCACACTATGGTATCAGTATTTCCTTTAGGTGACACAATGTAATAGTAACCATTTAAGTAATGATAGGAGTCATGCATACCAATAATTCTAGAAAAGAAACCATTAATCTTTGTACTCCTCATGGAAACATATTAAGCTTAATAAAAATATGTACAAGTCTTTAAGTAAAAAATAATTTTTTACTAAAAATTATTAAGCCCCAACCTTTTTTCTAATAGAAGAAGAGAATTCATTAAAAAGAGAAAAGAGTAAGTACAAAAAGAGAGAATAGGATATCATCCCTAATGAAGACACAAAAAAGAGCAAGAAAACAAGAAGCTCATAATAAAACCCTCTAAAGCATATCTAACATGGAAACCTTTTAAAGAGGCCATAAAGAAAAACCCATTACAGATGAAGGGGGAGCAGTCAGAACAATAAGGGAAAGAGACATTTTTACCTGCTTCCAACTCAATGTAGACAATCTTTCATCCTGAAATGGAATAATTATAGAAAGTAAGAATGAATCAGAAAAAGAAAGGTCGGTAGCATGTGTGTCTGAATTGATGAATTAAAGATTTCTTATTCTTCAGGTAGATGGATCCCAGCTAAAGCAAGGAACAGCCCATGATTAAGTAAGCATAAACATAATATTTATTTCTGAAAGCAGAAAAATAAAGTTCATGAAGCTTAAACCTCTCTACCTTGGTTTTGGAAATAAATGGTAAAACAAGCAGAGAAATTTGTGGCAACTAGATCTCTTTGATTTAAAAAAAAAAAGAAAAAAAAAAGCCAAACTCCTTATACTCCATAACTCTAAACAAGCAAGAACACCATGACAATTGACCACAATTAACTAGCCAAATCATAAAATAAAACATACCAATGTTTCCACTGTTTGTTGCAAGAGGCCCAAGTCATCGTGGAAATTAGTAATAGTATTTCGAACTCCAGAAACCTGTGTAACAGGTATAACAATGTCAATAAGGTGGTTCATTTTTTTTCCTCATAAGTTTATCCCACAGACAAAGGTGACCCAAATAAATTCAATGGATACTTCTGATCAAGTTTATAAATTATCTCATATCTAATACAAATTGATATGGTATTGCCAGACTTCAGTTTCAAATTCCATATATCCTACACTGAAACAGGACATATACATGAGTTAACCAGAAAACACAAGTTACTCGTTAAATGCAAGATAGGTATTTATACAACTTTCCTATCTTAAATCTTTTCTAAAATGCACGAAAAAAAATTAGAATTCTGAATGAAGTAACAAAGTCGAAGGCTATCAGGTTTTGAATCTATAAATTCTAGCATTTAGAATTGAAGAAGAATGTTTTCAGGTTTACAAGATTGTTTTATGATAGGAAAATTGAAGCGTATGAGGCAAAAAGGGTAGGTGCAATTTTTAAAATTTTAATTTCTGGATTTGCAGCAGATAATTGATATAACAGGGGCTTAAGGCAGATGGGAGAAAAGTAGGAGGAGCAAGTGGTCAGGAGTTGTAAACATGGAGAAAGTACTTGATCTTCTGAACAATGAAAAACAATTAAATTGCTGTCTTACTGCTGTGAACAGAAACTGAAATGACATTCCTACACTCTTCAAAGAGATAGAGAAAGGAGGAAGTGGGACTGCCTAACATTCACAGCGCTTGATATTCCACTATCAATCATGACCTGAATTGTTTTTAGTATATTTGACTGGTATATATGGCAACATGATAGGCATGGAAGCCATTTTCCATAAAAGACAAGGATCAATCAGGAGAGCCTAATGTAATTTTCTGCTGCCCTACTAGCCCCTGGTATTCACTAATATCCATGCTCACTCAATATAGATATTGCACAGACTCAACACAATGAATGACATAAGTTCACAAAATCAAGATTTCTATCCAACAAAAAAAAGAAAAAGATAACCATGTCGTCTGCAGTGCACAAGTCAGTAGATAAATGTGGCCATAAAATCTGTTTTGACTAAATGTATTCATCTATGCATGTTTGCAAGCATGAACATCTTATGTGATTGTGTGTCAAAGGGCATACATCATCCTTAATTGAACGTGCCAACTCGTTCTGCTTGAGCATTTTGTCATCCAAATTTTGAATCCTCTGTGTCAAATGCTTCTTGGCATCCTGCCAACAAAATAATTGAAAGGCAATTAAAACATGCACCAACTATGAGTATTACAAAATTACATAAATTAATTTCCATATTAAGACCAATATGGTATGATAAATATCTTTTCATTTATAATAATGGTGGGATAAACATTTGCAGACCAACCTTGAGTAATGACGGTGGCATGAGTGAATTAAATATCTTCACACACTGACCAACAACAATAAATGCTGTATCCAGTGCTTGTATGGTTATTAGTCCAGTAAATGGTGAGGTTTACCTTGGGATTTATGTTAGGCATATTAATGCTCCTCGTCTGTCTTTTGTATGGAGAAGCAATTTTTGGCCGAGTCCTAATCATGGATAGGTAATAACTTTGTAGGAGGCATATTATAATTAGTTGGTGTAACATGTCAAAGTCTGTAACAGTGATGGGGAAATACCATTTCTTCTTAATTATTCAATGTGCCCTAGGGTCCCGGAGTTATTTTGTTTTGTTTTTTGCTGTGATTAAAAAGGATGGTTGTTTGCAGATTACTGCCTTGCTGCATGCCTTGGATAGAATGGATTAGAAAGAATTTTCAAGAGTTGGGAGTCCTATATAATGCTGAATTTCCAAATTTTTAAGAACCTACACTCTTGGAGCTGCTTAATCTATGTCTTGACGATCTTACTTTTTCTTGATTTTATTCTTTGTATGAGTTTTAAGAGTTTAGTTTGACTCTGCGATATATTATACTCCAATTCTCCATGAGTCACCCTGTTACCCAGTCTTTTTATTATTTTTTATTATCAGTAAGGGAGTTCCCTAATCCATATTCTGTTCCCATCTCTTGGACCTCTTCATGGACAGTAATATGAACAAGCATATTCTCAATAGCATTTTCATAATTTTTTCCACTGGCATACCAGTATGAATGAAACAATGATACATTACATTTCAATCACTGTGTCAATGAATATCAAATTCTATGGCAGTAACCTTCAGCTCAATGGCCCTTCATCCCCCCTCATGTGCAAGGGTAGAAGGTGCAATCACTTGTTCAAAACTTACCACAGCATGTTTGGGTGTGCTTAACTAATATAGATATTAACCAAAAAAAATCTGTTGCAGTAAATGGAGACCTACAGCAATGACGTCTGAGGCATGCTGCAGCTTTTTTGTCAGATCTAAAACAGCCTTTTCCATACTACGTTTTGTCACATACATAAGATCTGAGAATGAAAGGCCCTGATTGTGGAAAGAAAGAAAAAGAAAAAGATCATTATACCAAATCACAATTAATTCAGAACTAGTTAAATGGATAAAATCGTTCAGAAGAACTCTGGGGTAGTTAAATAACAATTCAACTCTTAAATAAGAGAAAATCTTGAAACAACAAATACTGCAAAAAGATAAATCAAATTTCAACAATAAGCCAATAAAAATAATTGAATAACTCACAAATATCCTAGTTCCATACCTTCCACCACATGTACCCATAACCCAGAGCACCCAAGGTCGCTGCTGGAACCACAAGGGATGATAAATTACCTGCAAAAAAGGATGGACGTATTGAAAGCAGTCAATAGAGTAAACAAAAGAACAACGAAGTGGAATTTGCTCCATGCGGCACATCAATGCATGCTAAACTCTAAGATAACCTGTAAAGAAGTTATGCATCCCTATTCCTTACAAATAAAATGCAGAAGAACGTGAAACTAAAGCACAGCATCTAAGACAGTGGATAGAATAGATGGTAGAATATACCAATTTGTCCAGAACCGCCATTAAGTACAGTGATCGGCCTGCTTGAAGTTAATTGTCGAACTTCATTAGCTAAACGCCGCACCTACAGTAAAGTCAAGCTATAGTTTCATACCAAGAAAGTGTTTTTTTTTTTTTTCCTTTCAAGTGTATTTTGGAAACAAAAATATGACATATTCAACTGGTTCGTAAATAAATGTTCCTTCACTACCTGAGAAGCAATGGCATCAGCATATTCACTGTCACCATCAGATTGATCCCCAGATTTTTCCAATCCCTTTACCAGCAACTATGTATAAAAATGAATAAATAACCCATCAGGACAGGAACAAATCATGATATCCATAAAATTGCAATTGTGCATCTCAATCCTCTAATCTGGGGTAACAGGAACATACAGAAAGTAAATTTATAATTTATCAAGCAGGAGAAAACACACATGGCCTACTGATAGAATTACTTAGATCATTATGAGACAACTTGGGTTTTGTGGGAACCCAACATTAATCACTTTTTACAATGATCGATAATCAGAAAAAAGTTTAAAATGACTCTTTGGAAAACCAACAATCCCTGTGCCTCCACGAAATTAAATTTCTCCTCGATTCCAATTATGCCATACAAACTACATAGACAGGAAAGTTACGTTTCTAATTTTACGAAGGAAATATAAACTGCATCTTTAGATTAGCAGAAGCAAAAGTGAACGCAGTCGAATTTGATCAAGCAACTGAAGGTAGCCGGGATTATTACCTGAAGCTCGCCAATCACGTCTGACAATTTACCGTTCTTCAAAAGGACCGTGCCAGTGTATCCTGAAGACAGTAAAAGTCAGATCAATATAGCAGGTCGAACTTCACCTGCGATTAAGAGAGAGAGAGAGAGGGAGAGAGAGCAGTACCAACTCCAGCTAAGATAATGATCTTCGAAAGCCCAATTCCACTTTGCATAGCCATGGCTGATTCCGATGACCAAGAACCCCGAGACGGAGAGAGAGAAGACGGGGGGAGTTGAAGGCGGGGAACACACAAGTGATTTCGGAACGGCACCCTGTTCGCTTTGGTAGTTGCTGAACGCTGACCCTTATTCAAGAACCAAGACCCAAGGGCAACCGCCTCTGGGAACGACGTCATTTCGGGCTGTGGTAGTCCTGGACTCCTAGGATTAAAAAGTTCCACGTCAGTTGAAAAGCGGATTAATTAAGATGCATTTAAGTTAGTCCACGTCACCTTACCCTTAAATATAAATATAAAAAATTAAAACGTAATAAATAAAAATTATTATTTTTGTTGCAGTATAATTTTTTTAGATAATAAAATTTCCAACAAATATTTTAAAGTGTTTTAATAGCTGTAATCTAAAATTATAATTATTTTATAAAATTTTTAATTAAAAATTAATTAAATAGAATTATAATTATATCATATTATATTTAAATTATATATATAATTTTAATAAAAATATTCAGTTCAATCAATTTAATCAGACATGACATTTAAGCTATGAATTGATCCTTTTACATTTGGTTTAATTTTAATAACTATACACTTACTATCAAAAAAATATTTTATGAGGAACCTAAATAGGATAT
>JASKGM010030699.1:28783-114132 GCA_034509205.1 Ceratonia siliqua | reverse complement strand
CTTCATTTATGACCCTGAAATTAAAGCACAAAACTTGCTTAAGAGTTGAAAATGAGGAATGAGAGCCAAGTATAAGAGAACATATTAAGTTCAATGATTTTACTTCTTTTACAGCACATTTAGCTCAACAATAAAGCTTGTAGAGTGCACTTTTGCACACTCATCAATGTGACATTAGTCAAGACTCTGTATGCTGTGATCTTAGTGGGAGTGAACATCTGGAACATAAATCCAAGAAATAAAGTTCGTAGCATTATATCACTTATAGTGATTTCAAGAAGACAGGTGGCATATCTGGGCCAAGTTAAATAATGAATTAGCTACTCATTATTTCTAGATAATTTTAGAACTTTCTAAAATATTTTCTTGTCACTTATCAAATGAAATCTAAGGCCAAGGGACAAAAATTGAGATAAGGGGTCAAACGGTAATTTTACCTTATGTTAATGGATGGTTATGAGGGTTCACAAACACTAAGTTTGTTAAATGGACAAATCAATGTTCAACATTGACTTCTCGTAATTTTAGGAATTATCAAGAGTGCAATCATGAATCTTTGGTGAAATGACTTCATGATTAATATAATTGGATTATCTTTGTGAGATTAAAATAATCTCAAATTTATTGAAGCTTAAAATTCCTATGTCCAAACAGATTCTCTACCTAGCTTTTGAAAATTCAATCCACATTAAATTAGAATAGATTTAAGATGAAGTTAATTTATAGCATTTCAGCTAATGTCTTTATTAAGACAAGAGTTGTCTTAATTTAGACAAAGAGTTGTTTTAAGACAAATGTTGCCCTGAAAATGTGAGAAACATTTTTTTCACCAAAGAGACAAAAATAATTTTCACATTAGTTATCTAATTTAACCAAGTGTTGTTTTAATTAGACAATAAAATTTTAAGACAAAGCTTTGTCTTAATTAAGACAAATGTTGTCTCAATTTAGATAACATTTATCTTAGTAATTATTTTTGGTTCAACTACTTTAAATTAATATTTGAATTGTTTAAATATTTAATTTAAAGAAGTTGAAGAAAATTAAATTAAATCCCTCTTTGATTAGGAACTTTGGCCAAGGTATATATTTAGGATAAATATTTGATTAAATTAAATTAAATTAAATTAATCCTCTAAAGTTTGAATTGTTCAAACTTAAGTGAAGCAAACCATCTCTCTATAGGATAGAGATATGGATAGCCAAATATCTATTATTGATAGCCAAATTATAAACCCTGTGTTTGTGAACCCTCACAGACATCCATTGACACAAGGTAAAATTATCTTTTTACCCCTCATGTCAAATTTTGTCCCATAGTCTCAAATTTTATATGATAAGTATCTAGATACCTTTAGATCAAATCTAAAATGTAAAGGAATGATGAATAGCTAATTTATCATTCACTGGGCCCAGGTTGGTCCTAAATCTTCCTGAAATTACAAGAATTAATGTTTGCACTATGAACTCTATATCTTGGTTATATGGTCCCTGATGCTCACTCCAACTATGATCCTAACATACAGAGTCTTGATCAATATAACATGATGTTCCTGCTCTTAGTATATCAAAGACCGTAATGGAAATGAATACGAGTCCATATTCCATTAGGATTCTAGTTCTGCCACAATGAGTGCATAGGTGTGAGTTCAAGTTCCAAGTAATGGTATTAACTTGAACTTGATATCTCTCTTGATTCCATTTCATAGAACAGCGTCAATACCTGAAGTTAACCACTTCAATGGTTTCAGATTCACCATTCCTTTAAAAGGAGAATCCCACTCCTTCAATGGAGGTAATCTAGATGTTGTAGTCTTCATTGAATAGAATAACCAGCTCTATTGAGTTACTATGAATATATTTTTAGATTCATCCAAAGATCTCCCATTGCATAACGTTTATGCAAATGTATATTGGTACATATAGAATCTCAGTACCTTAATAGCTTGCCAAAAATAAACTCTTTATTTAATTATTCAAAATGTATTTACAGCATGTTACATAATTTGGAATATATTGGCTTTGTAAGGCACCATATCCCTAACAACTTCTCCCTATAAATCTCTCCATTGACGGACTGCAACAAACATCTCTAAGTGGAAGCTCTATTCCTCACTACCGTTGACCAAAACAAGGTGAGAAGATCTCCATTCTTCTTTGTCGTTCTTCCCCTCTTTTCTCCATCGACCACCATCTTCTTCTCTTGGCTCCACCACTATCTTTCACTGGCACCTCAGCTACCACGTGAATGGAGGAACTCATGAGGAGACCAAACCTATGAGGAAGTCACCGTTCTCATTGAACCTTAGGCACACCACACCATTGGCCACCATCTTCGTGGATATTGAAGGAAGAAGCCTTTTTCTTCCTCTTTATTTTGTTTCGTCTTTACTTCTTTTTTTTTTTTTGGTTACCTTGCAATATGTTTGGGATTTTTGTATTTAAATTCATTGGCTTGAATTCAATTATGAAAGGCTAAAACATATTATGGGAGTTTAGTTTGGCTACCATGATTATATTGAATATTTTGGTGGATTGTGTTTAATGCAAGTTTATGATTATTTCTCATTCATTGTTCTCTATACATTTTAATTGTAATTGTGGATTTGTCATATATTATTTGTGATTAAAGAGAGTTTTTAAGAATTATGCGTTAGAAACATCCTCTGCACTTAATTAAAATCTCTTTAACAAGAGTTTAAATTAAATTCATTGAATTGATTTAATTTAGATGGTTGTGTGTGTTCCTTGCGCTTAATCCAATTAATTAAGTAATGACTTATGTCAAGGAAATTAATTAGTTAATTACAAGTGAGAATTAGCTGTGATCATTTTAATTCTCTAGCCTTAGTAGGAAAAACCAATAATCTCAACTTGGAAATAATTGTTTAATTCACCTAATATTTCAATGCAGGATTGATTAGTCAGCTAAACTTCCATTAAGTTCCATAGGATTTCATTCAACTCCATTTATTATTTTTGCATTCTTCTAATTTAGTAAGTTTAATTAATTTATTTGGAGTATTTTTAATAATTTGTTTAGAGTGTTATTTTATTTTATTTACTTATTTACTTATTTATTTATTTTATTTTATCTCATCTTTATTATTTGTGAAATTTAGTATTTTAAAGAAGACAAAGAAGAATTTAAACCATTGCAATTCCATAAAAGATCGACCTCAGGGTAAACTTATCATTAAACTATTAGTGATTTGTGCACTTGCAAGCATATTAAAATTTGAACATCAGTTTGAAGGGTTTAGTATTTAGCAATTATGGTTTATGGTTTAGGATTTAGGGTTAGGATTTAAAGTTTGGGATTTAGGTTTAGTAATTATTGTTTAGTTTTAGGGTTTAGAGTTTAGGGTTTAGGGTAGTTTAAGTCTTTTATTGTTTAACATTTTCATTTTAGGGTTTTATTATTTAGAGTTTAGGTTATATTGTTTAGTGTTTGGTTCTTAGTGCTTTAATTTTAGGGTTTAGTGTTTATGGTTGTGGGTTTATAGTATAGGGTTTTAATGTTTAGAGTTGAAGTTTAAGTGTTTAGAGTTTAGGAATTAGTATTTTGGTTTAAGGTTGGGTTTTGGCTAAGGGTTTAGGGTTAAAGGTATAGTGTTTTAGGGTTAATGGTTTTCAATTTAGTGTTTAGAGTTTAGAGTTTATGGTTTAGGGTTTAGTGTTTATGTTTTAGGATTTAGGGTTTAAGGTTTAGGGCTTTTTATTTAGGTTTTATGTTTCAAGGTTCATGGTTTAGGATGTAGGCTTTACGATATAGGGTTTAAGGTTTAGAATTTATTGTTTGTGATGTAAGTTTAGGGTTTTGTATTTAAGGTGTAGTATTTATGGTTTAGAGTTTAGAGTTTAAGAATAGGTTTCAAATTTCTAGTTTAGCTTTAAGTGATTAGTGTTTTACATTTAGGATTCAGGGTTAAGGGTTTAAAGTGTAGTTTTTATAGTTTAGGGGTTAATGTTTAAGGTTTAGGGCTAGGTTTGATAGTTTAGGATTTGGGTATTAGCATTTAGGGTTTAGCTATTAGGATTTAGAGTTTCTAGTTTAGGTTAGGTTTAAATATTTTAATATTTAGAGTTTAGCTTTTAGGATTTTATTGTTTAGAGTTTAGGTTTTAGTGTTTAGAGTTTAGGGTTTAGGGTTTAGTGTTTATGGTTTTATTGTTTAGGGTTGAGAGATTAGTCTTTAGGATTTAGGATTTAGGATTTAGTGTTTAGGTTTTAGAGTTTAATATGCTATAGGTTTTTGTGTATAGGATAGAGGTTTAAGAGTTTAGAGTTTAGGTTTTTAATATTTAAAGTTTAGGGTATAGTTCTTAGTGTTTAAGATTTAGGGTTTTGTTTGTGTTTAGGATTTAGCCTTTTTGGTTTAGAATTTAGGTTTTAGGGTTTAGGGTTCATGGTTTAAGTTTAAGGGATTATGATTTGGGGTGTGTGGTGAGGGTTAATGTTCAAGGTTTAGGGTTTAGCATTTATATTTGGTTTTAGGGATTAATGTTTAGAGTTTAAGATTTAGGGAGAGGTTTAAGTCTATGTTTGGACGTTTAGTAACAAATGGAATGGAACAGAACTCCTCAAAATAGAATAGAAAGGGAAGGAAAAGAGCGAAATAGATTTGTACTTCCTCTATTTGGAAAAAAATAGACGGAAATTTCCTTTCTTTGTTTGGAAGCTCAAATAAAAGTGAAAGGAAAGGTAAGCATTATACACTCAGAATTACAAAATAGTCCTTGTTTAAAGTAGAACAAAAATTGTTAAATTATTTAGTATGACCCTATAGTTTTTGAGATTTTTTAAATAGTTTCTTATATTTTAAAAATTCCTAATTGGGTCATTGTAATTATAATTTTTTTCCAATTGGGTCTTTGCCTTTAGTGTTCCGTTTGTGCACCTATTTCTGGTGCTGAAGTGGCACATAGTGTGCACGCATGGCAAATACTCACTTGTCACATTAACACACATATATACAATATCATCATGTCGTTTCACCGAGTTTCCAAATAGGTCCCTATAGGCTAAATTTTAAAACTTAAACCCTGAATTATAAGCCTTTAAGTTTTAGGGTTTAGGGCTTAGTTTAGGATTTGTGGTTTAGAATTTAGGATTTAGGAATTAGGATTTGGGGTTTAGGGTTTAGAGTTTAAGTTTTAGGTTGTTGAGTTTTAAGATATAAGGTTTAGTTTAGGTTTTAGGGTGAATTTAAAGTTTAAAGTTTTAGGGTATAGGATTTAGCATTTAAGTTTAGGGTTGAGAGTTTAGGGTTTAAGGTTTAGAATTCAGGTTTGAAGATATAGAATTTAGTGTTTAGGGTTTAAATTTATGGTTTAACATTTAGGGTTTAGGATTTAAGATTTAGTTTAGGGTTTAAAAGATATGGTTTAGTATTTAGAATTTAACCTATAGGGACCGATTTAAAAATTTAGCTACCAGCCCTAAATTTCATGTTGGGCATTCCAGCATTGAGTGCCACCACACTGGCTAGTGGGCGTCGTGGTGCCCTGGTATCCTGTAGTATAAGCTGCGGTGCTATACCCTAGATCAAAATCTTCAGCTTTTAGGCATCGCAGCACTGAGGCACTAAACTCTTGGGTCTGGAATTATTTTTTGTTGACTTTGAGTGAAGCTTTTGACTTTGACCTGAAAATAAGCATTTTGAGCCCATTTCCACATAGACTTGCTTCCACATTGTTCCAAAGCATGTCTAACTTGAGTCACTTCTTCTCATAATTGAATTTCCACTTCAAAACACCTACGAAACATAAAACAAAGCTAAGAACACAAGAAACTCAAGAACAAAGCAATTAAATGCAAGAAAATTCAACATAAAAGCAATGAAAAATAAGCACTTATCAATATGCCACTTGTGCACACCATGTGCCACGTCAACACAAGAAAATGGTGCACAAATAGATCACTAACAGCAACGACCTAATTAGAAAATGGTGCACAAGGAATCAATTACTATTTTTAAAATGTATGGACATGTTTAAAAATTTCTAGAAACTATAGGGACCTATTGAATAATTTAACTCACAAAATTTCAATAAACATCACAATATGTACATTTAAATGTAAAAATAAATCAAATTTTAGTTCCAAATTCATAATACTCATAATATTACAAATAGCCAAAAATCATAGATGATGACAATTTAATGCAAATCATATTAGATTTGAAGGAAGTAATGATAATTTCACATGAAAAATTAGGTTTTGGGATGGTAATTCCATATAAAAAATTATATTTGAGAGAACTGATGAAGTGGAAACAGTATGCAAAAATATAAATTTAAAGGAACTGATATATAGTATATTAGGTTATAAAAATAAAAAGTAAAAATGTCAATAAATAAATAAAAATAAATGTTCCCCCTTTACCTCCCAATTTGGGAGGGAACAAAAATTGGTGGTTTTAAGGGCAAGGGCCATATGGGAATGGTTCCCTCCTATTGCATTCCCACCCTTAAATTTTAAAACTTACAAATAAAGATAAAAGTTCCCTTTCCATTGTTTTTCATTCCATTTCATTGATTCATATCCTTCCAAACACACCGTAAAGTTTATGCTTTAGGATTTTATTGTTTAGAGTTTAGGGTTTAATATTTAAATTTTAGAGTTTGGAGTTTAATTTTAAATTTTATGACTTACCAAAGAGAGAGAAGGGTCGTGCTATAAAAAATCTCCTCAAGTGCACGAGCTTCTAGCCCTTAGATGTTAATAAACTTTATTGAGATACCTGTCAATTTTTGATGAACTACTTCATATATGTATATATAATATAAGAAATAATTAATAAAGTAAAACAATATTATAAAAAATATAAATACTCATAATTGTTTACTATGATAGTAATCAAATATTACCACTAAATGAAAGTGTAATTTTATCTAGACTCAATAACCACCCACAAAGTTTATCTAGTCTGAATGGTATAGTTCCCATCTCACCCTCATTAAACCTTGTAAAATAATATTTATTTAACTGTCCCTTAAAAATTAGAAAATGTCCATTTCCCTTCCTTAATTTGTTTTAATGATGTAGTTGTTAGACTAAGCACAAAAATCTTGAACAACATATATTCAAATCCTTTTAAAAGATTATTATTATTATTAATAAAAAAATCAATTAATATTTAACTATTCATATTTCATATTTCATATATATATATATATATATATAATAAATATATTGTTATTTTAAAAACAAAAGAAATAGATAGTGAAAAGTTATTAATAAAATATTCAATGGTTTCTTTCCTCTTAAATTAAAATTTATATAGAACAATTTAAAGAGATAAACACTCTACGAACAAGGTGAGCGCTATATAACCTAGACTCAAGCGCATAAATTTTGTAGGTGTTCATTAAGTTTGAATAAGAATATAATTTGATTAATAATAACATTTAATTTTTATCATTATAAATAATTACGAATAATTATATGCTTTATAATATTTATTTTATTAATTATTATATATATATATATATATATATATATATATATATATATATTGGGCATATGTTATGAGATCAATTAGTTTATCATAAGATGTGAGAGGAGTAGTTAATGACCCTTAGATTAAAATTAATGACTAAGATTTGAAATACTCATTAAAAATACATGAATCACTAAGATATATATATATATATATATATATATATATTGAAGTAATATTTATCAAAAATATGTACGTATTTCAATCAAACTCATTCCAAGGCCAGACACGAGCTTTTAGCAACACCGCTCGAGAGACTTTATTATTTTCCTTTTTATAATTGATTGATTTCATGTTTAAAACTACAATGTTCACTTGAAGATATTGCTTGGATCAGTAATAACGCCTCTTCTTTCTCACGAAGAAACTATGATGTTGCATGCCTCTCTGAGTTATAGCCTTACAGGTGCATTAAGGGTCCATGCTTTGTTGCCAAATTTATCACGGCGTGATGGGGCATTCAGCCAACGAGCTTGTGCATATTACAAATTCTCAATTGCAATTATATAGTTTTGGATTAAAGTATAATTTTAGTCCCTTAACTTTTCACCAAATTTCAAATTTGTCACTTAACATTTTTTGGTTGCATTATTGTCCTATAATTTTACATAGCATCATCATGTTTGTCTCTACCGTTAACTTTTGTTAACCTCACTTAACAGAAAAAACTGAGGTATCTCCCACGTGTAAGTTAACTACCAACATGCAATGTTTATTGCCACATTAGATGCTTACATGGCTAAATGCCCAAAACAGTGTCATTTTATGTGGTGTTAGTTGTCTGCTTCTCCTTCACAGGCGACGTTAAAGGTGAACTTCTATATAGCATAGGTCCTCGATGAATGCACAACTCCTCAACTACTCATTTCAATGAGAACTCAAGAATGAAGAATCAAAGACAGGATTGCTTTACATTCAAGAGAAGATACCTTTGATAGTACGGATCTTAAGTCCAATTAGAGTGGAAATCATTCAATCGGGTAGTCCCTCTCTTTGGGGAGAACGGAAAAAATTATCTCAAGTGAAAGGGCCCACCCCACCACTCCTCTTCCCATGCCCAGTCCATCCATATAAGTGAATTCCTCAACCATGACCTCATCCTCAATTTGTTTAGTCTTTAGTCAATAGGAAGACTGCTTCTAAATTATAGAAAATGAACAAGTAAAGAAGAATAAGAACTATATTTCAATTTTCTATGTGGCTTTTGATCTCATGCCAAATTGGACTCTTAGGGTTTCCTATACATTGGTAGACTCATTTAATATTCCCCATCGAACTCTGGAAAGCTTTAGCCACGTGGCAATGAAAATCCCATCTTCTTCTTGTGTCACTACAAAACGCTTAAAAGAAACTACATTCTCGTCTCCTTTGTGTTGCCTGTTAACATTTTAATGTATGCCCTTGCATTCCTTGTTCTATTTTTATTCCATTATGCACCACTCCAAGGATTTTGATGAATTTATCGTATCAGAGCTTGAAATAGAAAAGGGATTTCCAAGGATCTAACCAGACACAAAGGAGGAGTTCTCAAGGTGGAAGGGTGGTGATGGAACTCAAGAGCAAGCTTAACTAAGAAGACAAATTACAGTGATGGTATCTCCACTATTGGGGTCTAGAGATGACAACCTCAAAATAACCAAACTATTCATTGCCTTACAACAACACAAAAGCTCCTATAAGATGACAAAGACTCTAAAGGGTAGTAACCTAGGATAGATAGGCGCCTCTTAACTCAACCAACTCCCTTCCTCAAGCCACATGTTTTTTTCCATGTGGTGAGCCATAGTTGATGCCATGATAGCTGTTAACCATTATGTCCTTACTGTCATTGACTTCTTGCTGCTAACTTCCGTGGCCAACGTGGCTAGATACTTGGGATTAGGCTTGCTATTCCTTTTGTGTCTTTATGTTTCATCATGCCCCACCCTAGGAACTTCAATCTTGTCCTCAAGGTTGAGGTGTGAAAAATGATTCTGGAGTTTCTCAATTGGCTCCCAGGTAGCTTCTTCTTCTGGCAGGTGTTTCCATTGTACTAGTGCTTCAACTATTGTCCCCTTTCCATGCTTAACCCAAAGAAAATCCTTGGTGGCATTGGGCCCAATTTCAATGAAGTCATCGTTAGAAACTAACGATGTTGTGCATTGAATCACTTGCTCCTTTCTGATGCGATGCTTCAAACAAGATATGTGGAAGATGGGGTGGATTCTAAACTATTATGGTAGCTCCAGCTTATAATCCACAACCCCAATTTTTTCTATAGCACTGTATAGTCTGAAGTACTTGTTAGCTAGCTTCTCGTTGGCTCATCTAAATGTTGATTCTTGACGAAAGCCTGGAGTTTCAAGAAGCTCCAATCATGTATTTCAAAAATCTCGTTGCGTCGGTGGTCACCTACTTGCTGCTTCATTTGATTTTAGGTTGTTCTAGGTTGAGTTTCAGTTGCCATAGTATTTTATCACGTTCAACAAGTTCCTTATCCACTTTCTATAGGTAATGAGGGATGATTGAGGGTTGTCTCCCATACAAAACCTAGAATGAGGTGAATCCAGTCACACGATGGAAGGTGGTATTATACCAAAACTCTGCCAAAGGTAAATGATGGCTCCACCATTTTGGATCTTGTGTCAATAAGCATCGGAGGTATTGTTGCAAACTTTGGTTACAACCTCAGTTTGCCTGTCGGATTCAGGGCAGTATGCTAATGATATTTTGAGTTAATTACCTTGCATTTTGAAAAACTTACGCCAAAAATTGCTTGTGAATATTGCTCCTCAATCATTCATGAATGCTATGAGCATTCCATGGAGGCATGCCACATTTTCCACGTAAATCTCTGTGATTTTCTTGGCTGTGAAAGGGTGGGTTACAGTAGTGAAAGTTTGCATATTTCATCAGCCTATCCACTACCACCAATATTCCATTTTTTTCGTTGGAGTTGGGCAACCTCAATAAAATCCTTTGAGATATCTTTATAGACTTGCGTAGGTATTGACAGGGATAGGAGGAGGCCTACAGTTTACCATGAATTGTATTTGTTACATTGGCATACTTCACATTTGGCTACAAAGTCTTGTACATCTCTTCTAAGTTTTTCCTACTAGAAGGCATATGCAATTCTCTTCCAGGTACACAGAACTCCTGAATGACCCCCTATTTTTGTATTGTGAAACTCTTGAAGTACATGGTGCCTCAATGTCGATTTGGGTAGAACGACTACCCTTCCTTTGAACCAGAGCAACCCGTCCTCCCATTCAAAATCACTGGTGTTTTCAACATTGGTGTCCAGGTTTCTCTACAACTCGTGAGCCCATGAACTCTCTGTTTTTTCCTTTTTGAGCTCGTCCCATATATGGAGCAGAGGCTTTGAGATTGCCCACAACATTGGTGCCCCTATTTCCTAAGATAGTTCATCTACAGCCATGTTTTCCTTGCTTGGTATGTATATGATTTCATATTCATAGCTGGGGAGTATTGTGAGCCACTTTCCTATTCTAGAGTGACCACACATTGTTCCAAGAAATACCTTACGCTACGTTGATCCGTCATGATCCTAAATTTCTTGCCTAAGAGATGCAGTCTCTAGCAATGAATTGCCTCGAGGATGGTCAGGATCTCCTTCAAGTAGATGGGCCAAGGCTTCTTCTTTGGATTTGACCTAGGGCTCTACTAAAAAAGGCCACGGGGTCGACCCTGTTTGGACACCACTACCATATGTGTCCATTTCCACCATGAATGTTTCTTCAAAGTTTGGAATAGCCAGAATCGAGGTGATGATCATGGTTGTCTTGAGTTTCTCAAATACTCCTTGAGCCTGCTCACTCTATTGAAACTATCTTTTCTTGAGAAGGTTGGCTATGGAGGCTACAATCATATCGTAATCATGCACTAACTTACGATAGTACCCAGTGATCCCCAAAAACCCTCTGAGTTTGGTGATGTTCATTGACATTGGCTAAATCTTCATAGTTGTAATTTTTTGGTCTTCCACCTGCACCTCATTACTGGAAATTAGATGCCCCAAGTACTCTATCTGCTACTGCCCGAATATACATTTAGAAAATTTAAGGAAAATTTGTTTGCTCTACATTGTCTTGAAAATCATTCAAATGTGTTTTCGATGTGCCTCCCCTGAGTAACTGTGTAGGAAAATATCATGGAAAAATCTATCACAAATTTGTGTAGGACCAGTTTAAATATGGTGTTTTTGGTGGTTTGGAAGGTAGACTGTGCATTACACAGTCCGAAGGGCATGACCAAGTATTCGTAATGCCCGCTGTAAGTTCAAAAAGCTGTCTTGTGGGAAGAGTTTAGCTAGTTGTATGCAATCCCTATGTAGGTATTTCTAAATGTATAGATAGAGCATGTCCTCTAGATGGACCCGAATCTGATGATATCCTACTCACAGGTCGAGTTTTGTGAAGTACCTTGCCCCATGGAGTTCGTCTATCATGTCGTTGACTATGGGGATAAGAAATTGATCCTTAATCGTAGCCTTATTCAAAGCTCTTTAACCGGTGCAGAACCTCTATGAACCATCCTTCTTCTTCACCAAGATGACAAGGTATGAAAACTGGCTATGACTCAAATGAATGGTCCCATTGGCCAACATTTTTGGCTCTTACCTCTCAATCTCATTCTTCTGGATATGTGCGTATCTATGTGGCTACATTGACAACTGAGGATCCTTCCTTCAATGGTATTTTATAACCGACATCATGAGGGAGTGATAAGGATTATGGTTCTTCAAATATGTGTTCAAACTTGTTGATCACGCTATGTATCTCATCAAGCATATTTGGTTTTTCCTAGAAACTCCTTTCTCAATTTCTTTTATTATCAACATGTATAGGAGATCTCCGCTCCTTATCCCTTTATCAAGTGCCTGAACAAAAACTACAGATAGGGGTTCTCTTTGGCCTTGTAATTCTTGTGTCTTCCTCTGCCATTCGAACCTCATCGTCAATTTATCCCAATCACATAGTAGAGGCCCAATCCCATTAAGCATTGTATTCCAAGAATGACATTGATCCCTTACAAAGGAAGGGAAAACAAGGTAACACAAAAAGAGAAACTTTGGATTTTTATTTCAACATCTTGGTGTTTTTCTTGGCACGTTAGCTATCCATCATTGGCTATTTTGACTTTGACGTTTTTCATAGGGTCTATGTTGGGAATAAGTTGCCCTAGAAAGTAAGTTGTATTCCTCAATTTGAGGTAAATACATTTTGATATTAATAGAGCCTGTCACTCTATTCACTTAAGACTCTAATGTTTGGATGACCTCTATAGAAAGAATGAGATTCTTTTCTAAGGGAATGAAGAATTTCAAATCATGGAAGTAGTTGACTTCAAGTAATGACGCTATTAAATGAATTAGAATCAAGTGAGATATCAAGTTCAAGTTAATACCGTTACTTTGAACTTGAATTCATACGTATGGCATTCACTAGTGGCAGAACCGATATACTGAAGCATTTTGGACTCATGTTCATGACCATTGTGATTTTTATATACTATAGGCACGACCATTGTATGACATTAGTCAAGGCTCTGTATGTTGGGATCATAGTGGGAATGAACATCTAGGAACATAAATCCAAGAAATGGAGTTTGTATCATTACGTCACTTATGATAGTTTCAAGAAGACAATTGACATATCTGGGCTGAGTGAAATAATGAATTAGTTACTCATCATTTCTAGATAATTTTAGAAAAATCCTAAAAGATTATCTAGTCACTTATTAGATGAAATATGATACCAGGGGACAAAATTGACATAAGGGGTAAAATGTTAATTTTATCTTGTGACAATGGATGGTTATGAGGGTTCACAAACACTATGTTTGTAAATTGAACAAATCAATGTTCAACATTGACTTCTCATAATTTTAGGATTTTTCAAGAGTGCAATTATGAGTATTTGGTAAAATGATTTCATGACTAATAAACTTTGATTATCTTAATGAGATTAAAATAATTTCAAGTTTATTGGAGATTGAAATTTCAATGTCCAAATGGATTCCCCACCTAACTTTGGAGAATTCAATCTACATTAAGTTGGAAGAAACTTAAATGAAATTAAATGATAGCTTAAAGCATTTAAGTCTTAATTAAGACAAGAGTTGTCTTAATTTAGGCAAATAATTATTTTAAAACAAATGTTATCTTAAGCATGCTTGAAAATGTAAGAAAAAGTTTTGTCACTAAAGCGAAAAAAAAAATTTCTTACATTAGTTGTCTAAATTAAACAAGTATTGTTTTAATTAGACAATATAATTTTAAGATAAATGTTGTTTTAATTAAAATAAAAGTTGACTCAATCTAAATAACATTTATCTTAAGTAATTATTTTATTAGACTACTTTAAATTAATAATTGAAATGTTTAAATTAATTAATTAAAAGAAGTTAATTAAAATAAAATTAAATCCCTATTTAATTAGGAATTTCGGCTATAGTATTTCATAAGGATAAAATTTATTTAATTAATTATTTATCCTAATATTGTTGCAAAGTTTGAATTGTTCAAACTTGTAAAATAACCTCCTCCCCATGTGATGGAGAAGTGCATGGCCAAAAGTTGTCTTAATCTAAATAACCTTTATTGAATATCTAAAGATATATATCTCCTTTTGTATAACTATTATGTAAATGTACCTTAATTTATTAGAATATAGGAACGTTAATAATTAGAAAATAAAACTTACATAAATAAACTATTTATTTATTAATATAAAAAATGTATTTACATTAAATTGGGGAATATAACTTACTTTTCAAGACAACTTATTCTCAACATTTAGAAAATGTGAAATCTTTGCGTTTGCATAGATTATAAGGTCATGATTATTTATTGTAGAACATAAAGACTATGAGATAAATTATTTGTTTTTCCAGCATATAGACATAATGTCTTATTTAATTATATCATATGTGATGAGATACACAAACACAAGTTAGTATGTCGTACAAGTTGATGATATTGACTCTCTCACATGGGCAATTGCCTTTGGCACTAATAAGGAACAAGCAAGGATGGGACATGTGTGTTCCTAATTGCCAAGTGAGGAAGTGAAAGCGTCATGTCGGCAATGAGAATACAAGTACGTTGATATGTTGCCTTGGTAATAAACCAAAATGGAACCCAAACAAAACAGCATAGATGGATCAAACTATGGATTCCCATTATCTATATTACTTGTAGCTAGTGGTGAGACCTCTTATAAGCACCATGAGAGTGAGTGGAATGGTAGGACTCGGGTTAGGCACTAGGTTTTTCTAGACTAAGATCCATACTGTGTACATAACAAAATTGACATACACTCTTACAAGAATGAGAGATACATCGCAACATGCATTTCATATTGCATGTGCTTATTGACCACACCCAGGAAGTAAGTTGTTGAGAAAATATGCAACGCCAGTGCACACTATCCATAACAAGTAATAAAGTGATGAAATAAGTATTGTTCCCACGAAGAGGGTTTCCAAGTACCAAAATTTTGTAATTCCCTATATTATCTAAGCTCGCAATAAATTAGATGAAGAATGACTTAAACATAATGATAATGATAACAATTAATCAATGACAGAAAAAGCCTAGAAATGGGTTTAATCAATCGAGCTATGTTATGGACTTGATACTGATTATTTGACATTTGTTGAGTTATAAAGATCGGATTTCCTTAAACATGTTTTACCCTCCATCAAGGTATAAAAACTCTATTCACATTAAACCTATGCTTACTGTCATAGTCACAGATATTAATACTAAAGCATTACAATTTATGAAATCCTGACATGTATCATGATTTACCAAATCATAACAAATGGTCACATAGAAGTACATTTACTGTCCTGAGTACACTACCTAGGCTAAATAAATCCACTAACTAACATAAAACTTCAAATTCCGCTCCATCATTTGATGTCTTAAACAGGCAACTCATGGCCAATAATATTGAAAGCATTAAAAATGAATTTATTAAGTTGTAACAACAAATATCTTTACACAACCAAAATCAATCCATAACAAAAGCATCAATGATTACATCCCACTTCTAGAATAAAGATTAAACTACTCATGGTAGATAAATCAAAGCATAAATCATTCAAGGAATACATTCTAAATAAAATGGAGCAACTAAGTCGAAAGAAGATATAGAAAACTCTTCAATGACAGATGAAGATGGGTAACTCATCCTCCTACATTCGCATCCCAAAACCCTTTAGAAACCAACGTCAAAACCTCTGTCCCCTTTTCTTCTTCAAAGAATTTTTAACTTTAGGAGGCAACGAAGAATACCCAATGTTTTCCCTTAAACAACCTTTAAACCTAGCTCCAACTAGTCCCTTATATATGATGTTGTGTGTTTTGCATCTTTTTTGATGTTGTACATTTTGCGTGAGTGCTGCGGCTTTGGTATTTGGGCACTGCGCACCCAGTGTTGGGCACTGTAGTGCCAGGCCTTCTAACTTAGGGGCTTTTTCTTCCTCAAATGGCTCAAAATACCTACAAAACAACTCAACAAATTCCAAGAGTTAAGTAAATATAAAAAGTACTTAAACTTGTATAGAAATGCATTCAAAGAACCCAATAATATACTCTAAAATAGCACACTAAAACTCAAGGAACAAATGGTATGAAATCACCACATCACAAGTGATTAGATCCCCACTTCATCGCTATGTGAGTCCCTTAGAAGATTGAAAATAATCCTTAACCATGTCCTTAATATTACTTTGATAGTATCACAAGGAGATAGGCTAGTGATTTCTAATTTAGCATATCTCCAATGGTCATGATAATTTGGCCTAAATGGATGTGACTAGGAAAGTTACTATCTTTGATCTAAGGTGATATATGAACAAAAGGAATATCACTTAAGTATACACAAAATGCAAGTATGTGAGACTAGTTAGTCAAAGTGCTATTTAGTATGGCAACATAATTGTGGATACTATGCATGCATATTGAGAGGTTGAACACTGAGTTCAATAGAATTCAAGAAGGTTTAGTGAACTCATGAGAGAAATATATATAAACAAGTGGATCTAAGGCATATATAGCACTTCCTTGTCACATAGTTATGTGACACAATAAAAAGGGTTGCCATGCTGGTCCCGAAGGATTTCTAGTATAAGAGCTCCCAATAAGAGAACTCAAGCGGTCGCCAGAAGTCACTCTATATGCAAGACTCAAAAGGAAAGAACAAATGTCTTTGTACTATCCCATTATGTGCAAGTGGAAGATATTGAATACTAAGGAGTCCATGATGGGCTAACCTGACCCAAGACCAAACTCAAATATTTAAATTCAAATTAATATTTGAGTCATTTTTTTTATTATTATCCAAGTGGTGGTGGGTGTTATGAGCAATTATCCAGGAGGTGAGTTGTTAGGGAAACTTCAACTGTGACACCAACCATAAAATGCATACGTAGAGCTTCAGCATGGATGACAGACTATCAAGCTTAGAAGGAGGGTATTTTGCAATGTAAAGATCACGTAAGTCACATGAGTAGGGATTACATTAGTTTTTGTTGAGTTTCCTATCTTTCCAACTGTCATATAGCAACGGGCTTGTAATTGTGGCGCCAACATGCATTATAAATGCATGCTCTACTTTGAAGAATAGAAAAACCAGAATTTGAATCTCAATTTCTCTTCTCTCTTCTGCAAGAGAAGTGCAGCCCTCAAACTGTGCTACTCCTTCTACCTAACAAATTGGTGCTTTCATTGAGAGTTATCCATCATGGTTGAACAATCCCGAGCCTACGTATCCCAAGCCTTGGAGGATTGTTTGAATAGGATCTCATCGCATGATGAACAGCTGAGTTCTTTAGGTAATATCCTAAAGGAAATCAGTTTGAAACTATCTTCAATGGAAGGATGATTGGAACAGACCTTGCGAAATCCAGTAACTGAAGCATCGGGATCTACATCTTCGCCAATTATTCGATCCGAAGGCCTAAACTGAGAGGAAATCTTGGCTGTGCAACCCTTGCAAGCATTGAAACTTGACGTACTTAGATTTAACGGGGATGATCCACACGGATAGATCTTCAAAGCTGAGAAATTCTTCGATTTTCATGTCACAGCTGACCACCAGCATCTTCTGATCTCGTCGTTCCACATGGATGGGGATGCACTTCACTGGTATCAGTGGATGCATCGGAACGACTTACTACCAAATTGGCAGGAGTTCCTACAAGCGTTGATGGTTAGATTCAGACCATCCGAATATCGCGATGTGCAAGGAGAGCTAGCCAAGCTTACGCAAATCTCAACCATTTCAGAATATCAAGCTAGGTTTGAGGCTCTTGAAAACCAAACCACCAGAGTTTCAGTGTCTTTTCTCCAGAGCTGCTTCGAATCCGACCTTCGCAGCGACATCCGGAGAGAGGTACGAGCACTATAACCCCGTTCACTCATTCAAACCGTGAATTTAGCTAAGTTGATGGAAGACAAGATCAATGATCAAGGGCCTCATACTTGTACACCTCACCCTACACTGTTTTCTAACCCAAAACCACTAAACAACCCTCCGTTATTACCCACGCCTAAACTAAACCTGAATCAATCCTTGATGAACGTCAGAAGCTCCTTTCTACTGGTTAAGAAACTTACCACGACTAAAATGCTTGAACGAAGGGACAAGGGACTCTGCTTCAATTGTGACGAAAAATTTAGCAGAGGCCACAGATGCAAAGCCAAACTATTCGTGTTAATGTTGGCCGATGATGATATCGGGAATAGCAACGCAGATATGGATGAAGAATTAAGTCCGGGTATTGACACTGCCAATGAGGAATTTTCACCAGCTATTAGCTTCCATGCAATGACAGGTCATCACTTTCCAAAGACACTGCGTTTTACTGGAGTTATCAAAGGACACGAAGTACAACTCCTGATTAACGGAGGTTCCACCCATAACTTCATTCAGGAAAGAGTTATTAATCATTTACATATTCCTATTCTGCAATCACGACACTTTTCTATAATGGTTGGAAGTGGGGAATCTCTACCTTGCACGTGTATGTGTCCTCAATTACTAGTTACAATTCAACAACGTCTATTTTTGGTTGATTGCCATGTATTGCCTTTAAGAGGAGCGAACTTGGTATTAGGTGTTCAATGGTTAGAATTACTTGGGCCAATGGTTATGGATTACAAGAGTTTAACTATGACTTTTCAATGGGAAGGTCACACAGTAGAGTTGAAGGGTAATTCATTATTGGAACCAACTCCTATTCACTATCATGAACTACGAAGGATGTAGACCACGAATTCCATTGCATGTTGCTATCAATTAACATCCATGGATCCAGGTATAATAGAGTTTGATTAAGCTGTGCTCAAACTGAAGCCTGAAGTACAACCCACTATCATTAATAATGCCCGCATATTTGAAATTCCTACTATATTACCCCCTCACCGTGAGCAGGACCACCAGATACATGTGTTGCCTAGTTCAAAGCCCATTAACGTAAGACCCTATCGCTACCCACATTTTTAAAAGACTGAAATAGAAAAACTTGTCTCTGAGATGCTATCCTCTAAGGTGATTCGTCCTAGTAAAAGCCCATATTCTTCTCCAGTACTCTTGGTCAAGAAGAAGGATGGCACATGGAGGTTCTGTATTGACTATAGAGCCCTTAACCAAATTACAGTACTGGACAAATTCCCTATCGCTACAATAGATGAATTGTTTGATAAGTTATTCGGGGCTACTACGTTTTCAAAAATTGATTTAAGAATGAGGTATCATCAAATCAGAATGTGTCCTAAGGATGTCCATAAAACGGCATTCAGAACGCATGAGGAACACTATGAATTCCTTGTCATGCCCTTTGGACTAACGAACGCACCTTCCACTTTTCAATCAGCAATGATTTCTTTACTAAAGCCCTTCCTACGTAAATTTGTCACCGTATTCTTTGATGACATTTTAATCTACAGTAGGACCCTGTAGGATCATGTACAACATTTGCAACTTGTATTAGCTTATTTGAAGGATAAGGGATGGTTTGCCAAACTTAGTAAATGCCACTTTGCATAGGACAAAATTTAATATTTGGGCCATATGGTCTCAGGCCAAGGGGTTGAACCAGAACCATCCAAGGTCCAAGCCATCTTGCAATGGCAAACTCCAACCAATGTACGGCAACTACAGAGTTTCCTGGGCCTTGCTGGTTACTACAGGCGCTTTGTTAAGCATTATGCTACCATTGCTGCTCCCCTAACATCACTCTTGCAGAAGGAAGCCTTCCAGTGGTCCCCTGAAGCTACAACAGCTCAAATACACACTCACCCAAGCTTCGGTTTTAGCTCTCCCTAATTTTAAGCAATCCTTCATCATTGAGACTGACGCATCTGGTGTGGGCATAGGCGCAGTTTTAATTCAATCTCGGCATCCCATCGCATACTTCAGTAAGAAATTAAGCTCCAGATTACAACAATCTTCCACTTACATCAGGGAATTGTATGCCATCACAGAATCAATTGCAAAATGGCGACAATATCTTTTAAGCAGGAAGTTTGTTATTAAAACTGACCATAAGAGCATTAAGGAACTCATGTCCCAAACTATTCAAACACCAGACTAGCAACAATTTCTGGTTAAACTGATTAGGTTTGATTTTGAGATCCATTATAATCCCAGTGCCTCCAATCAAGTAGCTGACTCCCTGTTAAGACAACATGACGCAACACCCTTAGACTCGTTCCCTTCTGTCTTGATGACACTCACTAGTCAGAGTTGTGAGTTGATGGCACAACTAAGAGAGGAAACACAGTAACTTCCCGATCTCATCCAATTGCAGCAAGCTATAGAAAAACAGAGTGCGGATTATCCTCATCATCGAGTTTACAATGGCCTCGTTTGGCACAAAGGGTGCATTGTGCTCAGTCCCAATTCAGCATCCAAGACTACCATCATTAAAGAATTACACGATACCCCAACAGGGGGCCACAATGGCATCATCAGCACAATTGCCTGAGTTCAAGCTCAGTTTGAATGGCCCCACATGCGTGACGATATTCACCATTATGTCTCTACTTGCCCCACTTGCCAGCAAACGAGATATGAGCCCCTGGCACCTGCTGGTACTCTACAACCCCTAGCTATTCCTCATCAGGTGTGGGAGTACATTTTGATGGATTTTATTGTTAAACTTCCATTATCTCAGGGGTTTAATGCTATTATGGTTGTGGTTGATAGACCGTCTAAATATAGCCACTTTGTAGCTTTACTTCCGGGATTTACGGCTACCAAGGTCGCAGAAGCTTTTGTGACTCATGTTGCTAAGTTACATGGGTTCCCAGCTACCATAGTAAGTGACCGAGATCCTATATTTCTGAGCAAATTTTGGTGCGAATTATTTTGCTTAAGTGGCACCCAATTAAGGTTTAGCAGTGCCTATCATCCGCAAAGTGATAGCCAAACAGAGGTAAGCAATAGGGGTTTGGAACAATACCTTCGAAGCTTCACTTCGGATCACCTTCACCAGTGGTACAAATTTTTACCATGGGCAGAGTATTCTTACAATACGGCTTATCATTCTACCCTACAGATGACACCTTACCAAGTGGTCTATGGTCGGCCTCCACCCACTCTCATCCCATGTTCTCAGCTAGACACTACTGTGGAAGCTGTTGACATCACCTTACGCCAAAGCACTCAGCTTCTTAAGGAACTTCGAGAAACAATTCGACATGTGCAGTTGCGAATGAAGCATTATGTGGACAAACATAGGCACGAGCATTCATTCCAGGTGGGTGATTTGGTGTTAATTAAATTGCAACCGTATAGACAAACTACTTTGAGTCAACAACCTTATCATAAACTCAGTAAACACTACTACGGTCTATTCCCTATTGAAGCACGCATTGGACAAGTTGCTAATCAACTTCATCTTCCAGAGCACATTCAGTTACATAGAGTCTTTCATATCTCTGTTTTGAAACTTTACAACGACGACCCCAATCTCTATATCACACCACTGCCACCAGTACTGGTTGATAACCATCCTTTGGTGCAACCTTTGGCCATCTTTTGAACTCGCCAGGTTCGGATGTCCAAGGGTTTCCAACTTCAACTCTTGGTTCAATGGGACGGTCTGGGCCTCGAAGGCGCCTCCTGGATTTCCTTCGACGAGTTTCAAACTCTGTATCTATCCTTTGACCTTGAGGACAAGGTCACTTCTGAAGCCGTGGGTAATGTTAGGGAAACTTCAACTGTGACACCAACCATAAAATGCATACGTAGAGCTCCAGCATGGATGACAGACTATCAAGCTTAGAAGGAGGGTATTTTGTTGAGTTTTTGTTGAGTTTCCTATCTTTCCAGCTGTCATACAGCAACAGGCTTGTAATTGTGGTGCCAACATGCATTATAAATGCATGCTCTGCTTTGAAGAATAGAAAAACTAGAATTTGAATCTCAATTTCTCTTCTCTCTTCTGCAAGAGGAGCGCAACCCTTAAACTGTGCTACTCCTTCTACCTAACATGAGTGCAGTCTTTTAGTTACGCTTTGTAAATGCAACCAGATAATGTTAAGAACTGATCTGAAGGTTAAGAAGCAAATATAGAAAAAAGAGAGACATGCGTTAAGACTACATACAGAGAGTGCATGAGAGAAAAGTTCTCTTCCTGAGTGAGAGAAAGGTGACTTGTTGTGAACTAGAGTACGTTTACTGTGATTCAGAGACATACTATTTGGGTTGTGAAAGAGAGTTGTAGACTAAACTATCAGAAAAAGTACACAAAATTTAATTAATTTTATTACATGATTGCCAGTCTGAATGCTAACAATAGTGATTGAGACTTCAGAGATATATAGACTTCGTGTTTTATGAAGCAAATTTTCTGGCTCTGAGTATTACATATGTACAAATAGAACAGGAGGCTCTCTAGTTGAACTGGAAGGGGAGTTGATATTATATTTGGTCAAGAAAAAAAAAAGGCAAGGGAGCTGATACTATGGGGTTGTTGGATGTTCTTCCGCTAGCAAGTGGGTGTTTGGTTGAAACAACTCAAACGAGTTTCTATTGGCAGTTGGTCACCATAAGAACTATTTTATTAAAATTGAGGAAATCCATAGGGCATTTTTAGATAGAGTGATGATTTCATGAAATTGAATTCGTTATGAACTATGACAACTTTTTAAATAAATTCTTTTAAAAATATATAAAAAAACATTTTTTTTATATAGTCATAGTTTTTTTCTTTAAAAAGATAACTCTATAAAGTCACGTCTAGAGTTCATGATGTATCCGAATTCATGAGAACATCACTATTTTAGATAAATATTGCAATTTTGTTATGTACCTCATCATGGGCAGATGATACCGTTAGACAGTAATTAAGATCATGAAAAATAATAAAGAAGTTACCAGAAGTTGGATGCGTTCGATTTCAAACCTGGAGTACCAAAATACTTAATTTTAAACTATAAAGGATTACCAATATCTAGTATTTCATAATGCTATGAGGGTATGACCATTCTTATAAATATAATGTAAGATATAAATCATACAACCGAAGTAACTTTCATAATTTAATTTCAAAACTCCATCACTGGTGAACTTGAAATTTAATTCTAGCTAGGTGTAATATGGTTCTATCTTAGCAGTTAGCACCTCCACATAGTTTAAAGATTGAACCAACTTACACCATCTTTGGTCAATTAGTTTGGGGCGACTGATACTTCTGGCCAAGAGGATTTTATTATGTGAATGGACAATTGAAGGATTGATATTGCTCTGGTTTGGCATAGCAATGCTCTGGACATCAGCCCAAGTGGACATTTATTAGGAACAAGCTGATTCTTGATCCCCAAAAACATAATGCCAAGTTAGGCTTGATTTGAGCTTGATCTAGTACAACTCCACAACATAATCTATTAATTTATTCACTCCTTAAATTATGTATTAGATTTATTATTTGCTTTCATTTTTTATATTTTCTTTTATTTTGTCTCATTTTCTATTTTTCATTCTATAAATTATTTTTTTTACTAAATCAACGATGATAAAAAATATAACTAATTAAATAAAAACCCCTTACTTATAAAAGTGATTTTAAATTGATTGTAAATTGATTTTTCTATTTTTGTAGATGAAAAATGTTAATTAATTCTAAAGTTATCAAATTAAACTTTTTTTTTTTCAAACTTAAACAATTTTATTTACCTGCAAATAAGCATAGGCCAAGCCCTGACTTCACTCATAAATTTGGATAACACCTAGCCTTTAACGATGGATCTAAATTAAATGAAAAGCCTATTGGATTTGGCCCAAACCCGGCTCCGCAAGCAAGTTTATTCTTAGAGGTGCATTTCTCATATATGAATAATTCTTTTGGTCTATCCTCAGGAACAGATAGACCGGGGACTTCTAATGAAGAAAGATTAAATAGAAAGGAAATAAACCTGCTTTGTATGTACTTTAAACTGTAGAAATTGAGCTATAGACAGTATTAGAACGAGCTATTATGTCTTGAAGATTTTTCTTTTTCATCCCTTATCATTGAGTTTCAATATATGATTCTAGTATCTAATGTTCGGGTTCATTCCAATGATTATAAATTATAAACATAGAGCTATTAAATGGATCACAAGTTTGTCAAGAATAAGCAGATTCCTTGTTAGTACAGTCCAAAAAAGTTATATCAGAGACTCAGAAGTTTTCTTTAAGATATGGCTTTCTTTCTTTTATGGTAGGAAGAGGCACATTTAAATTGCTCAAAAAATTGTGTTAATTGCAACTTGATTATGTACTCACTATAGATATTCTGTCATCTGGCTTTTCTTCCAATGGACAAAGATTTGCAAATTCCTTAATTTTTTAGCTTTTTTTTTTTTTTTTAACTTCTTGCAGCATAACATTTTCGAAGTTATATTATAGATTTAATGCAACTGTAGGTAGTGCTTCTCACAAAAGGATTCTACAAACTCTCATCAATTGCCATTGATACTTTGTAGAAATTGAGGGATATATAGCGCGCAGTGAAGATCAGATAATATTCAACATTCAATCTACATTAAGAATGGAAATAAAGTACTCAAAATATGATTATATCTCAATACTATAGAGAAAAACAACTTGATCGATTATTTTAATTAGTTGAGTATAGCCAAGATCCTGTTAGCTAAGATATACATCAAACAAAAGGAGTTTATTACTAGTTACTTTTCCTTTTCCTTCTGTCCTAAACTCTATTCTGTCCACTACCTTAACTGCAGCATAGCCATTTGCACCCTGGTACCTCCCAATGCCACCAATAATTGCAACATAAGACTCAAAAACATCCGTCCTGTGAACTCCAAAAAGTCTCAGTCCATCCTCATAGTCACCCTTTACAAAATTTGCTGTCATAGCCATCATATGGCTACTTCCTTCCTCTGTGCTAGCAACATACACCCCTTGTGCTTTTCCAATCTTCTGTAAATTATCCCCATCACCTTC
This sequence comes from Ceratonia siliqua, assembly GCA_034509205.1. NCBI lineage: Eukaryota > Viridiplantae > Streptophyta > Magnoliopsida > Fabales > Fabaceae > Ceratonia > Ceratonia siliqua. The sequence goes on along the minus strand of JASKGM010030699.1, from coordinate 89,157 downwards.
AAGTAATTCCTGGTCTATTAACGTTACCATCCCAAACTCCAGCTCTTCAAGCGTTGCTCTAGTAGGAAATGAGAAGCCAATGGTAGACAAGTCAAGTATTTGAGTGGAAGATCCAGCGGCTGGAACTGTTGGAATGGATTGTGGTATTGGAATCCCTCCATTAGGAGGGAAAATGCCTAGTGGTTTTGAGAAGGGCAGCTGACCAGTGACCTTGGTTGTGGTAGGTTTTGCAGATGCCAGCTGAGTACCGTTGAGCACATCTCCCATCAAAAATGTGATTCTGTGGTCGCTATGGTTGTGATTAAGGGTTGGATTGCCAAGAGTTCGAGCAGAAGAAGACTGGTATATGGTAGTCATGAACAAAAGTAAGATGCCTATGGCCAGTAGAGAAGGGAGCTTTATCATTGTGATAAGCTTCTTCTTGCTTAGTTGTACGCCCAGTTTATAAAATAGTACGCGAGTAAAGAAAATGGGCTCTGTTTGTAGTGGGGTGGTTAATGTGGTACAGGTAGATGTGGGGAACATATAGAAATATTTCTCTTTTCGTGGTCATCTTGTGAATATAACTTTTTTATAAGTAGTGATACCAAGGTTTGAACATAAAATCTCTTGTAAACTATTAAAACATTTTACTATTAGCGATCTAATTACCTTACTAATAATAATTGATTTAATTAATCCTACTTTTAGTTATTATGGGTGTGTTTAGAACATTCTAAAAATGAGAATGCAATTTATTCAAATTCTCAATTTTTTATTTGACTTGTTTGGACTATAAGTTAAAGTGAAATTCAGTGATATTCTTTTTTATTTTAAATGTGAATTTCAAATATCATCAAAATTGATAAAGTTTCACTATAAAAAACTCATTTGGTTACAAAACAACATTTTTATATTATCATTATTCTTTAATGCCACATTAGAAGATGATATTATTGTAAAATAACTAATTTTATTGAATTTTATTATTTTAAAATGTAATCAAACTATGAAATTCAATTGAGTTCTATAAAATTAAATTTATTATACTACAAAAATTAATTAAATAAAAATTTTATTGTATTAATAATATGTTAATTGAATTCTTAATACATTTAGTTTCAAACACACCATAAGAATTGTGTTTCATGTAATTTATAGTAGCAATATATCATTAAAAAAAATTTAAATGATACAGCAAATCAACAATGGATCTTATGATCATTCGATATCTTATGATGTCTTCGCAGTTTCTTTTTTATTTGGGCCCTTTCCACCTTTCATACCGAAAAGGAGAACCATATTATGGTTTCATTAATCAAGATTCGGTAGTGTGTTGATAGACCGAACCCACCTTAATATAGTTGCCCAATACATTTTATTTGTTAAATATTTTAGTGCTTGATGATGAGTTTTGAAAAGAGTAGGATAGAGTGATTATTAACAGGTAGAGTAGAAAGATAATAAGTTATTACTTCATTAATAAAATATTTATAAATAACATTAATGGAGTGGGATCATTCTTTTTCAATTTTAACCTTATATTAAGAATAAATTAGTAATTAAATAAATAATAAAAACTCAAACTATTCCAAATTCTCCCATTTAGGGGGTTTAAAAATTAAGATGTAGAATGGATTGGGATAATTTGAGTTGAAACATATCCAAACCTGCCCCACTCAATTACTAAAAACACATCAAATCGATAATTTCGATATTTTTTTCACTCTAGTCTATCTTCCCAATCAAACCCTCACTTTCTTGCTGAAGTTTTTATGTTTATCAAAGTATCCCTTTTATCTTTTTCTTTGTCACTATTGTCAAGAGATGGTTTATCTGAATAGTATCACAATACTGTATGGACAGTTACCTTCTCTCTTTGGAGAATTTTTTTTTACTCTTCAAATCTATTAAATAATTCATTTATTGTACAAATAGTTTTACTTTAACTCATGTAGTTTCCTTTTTTTCTTTTGATTAGCTCACTTCTCCAATTTTGTCTTATTGTAGTTTTCTTAATAAGTTAAAGCCAAATAATAATTTTTTATTGATTAAATATTAGAAATTTGATGCATATTTGATAATATACACAAATAAAGCGCATTAAATAATTTATTTATATATTATATTCAATTTTGTATTTGTAAAAAAAATTATTTTTAATATTTCTAAAGACATTAAGTGTTAATGAGCTTGGCCCATTAGGCTGACCAAGCTCAACTTGCATATGACGGGAACTGGACTTATAAATTAGTGGCCTATATAGCAAAAGGACTTCTGGCCTAGTCCATCTTAGCCCTTGAGTTGGGGTGCCGGGTTGGCCCATATGAATTTTTTTTGTTATATAAATGTGTAGTCTACTCTACTTCTCATGCAAATATTTATTGGGATAAAATATAATTTATCTCCTCAATTATAGCCTAATTATAATTTTGGTATATGAACTTTAAAACCTTACAAGCCACCCCTATAAATTCTTAGTGAATATAAAATCTTTACATCTCTCTGTATATTAATGTGTTTTAAAACTCTAAATAACAAACCTCCACTATTATAGCATTCTTTAACCTCCATGTGAGTTTCCAATATCAAGCCCCTCTAAAATACAAGAATCTAAGGTTTCTTGATCAAGTGAAATTTCTTCTTCCTTCTTCTGGCTTTGGCTATCATAGGTTAAAAATGAATATAGGTAATTATCTTGCCTTCTATTTAATGAACATGGGCACATCAACCTCACGTGAGTAAAACGTGTTAAAATATAGATAAAGATATAACGATTTCAAATTCAATGAAAGTTTATGGGGGTGGTTTGTAAGGTTTTAAAGTTCATATACCAAAGTTGTAATTAAACTGTAATTTAGAAGGGTTTAATGTATTTTTTCCTACCATGATATATATTAGAGTGGCGATTCTTAATTATATATGTTTTATACATTACCAATGAGTTTGTGTTCTATGGTACCGAAGTCGCCTCTAAGATTAGTAGTAGTAAATTTAAACTTCATTCGAACTCAAATAAACCAAAAATATAGGCTAAAATATAATTTTAATCCCTTAACTTTTCACTAAGTTTCAAGTTTGTCATTTAATTTCTTTTAGTTCTATTGATGTCCTACAATTAACATAATATCATCATGTTTGTCCCAATAGTTAACTCTATTAACCTCACTAATGGAAAAGGCTGAAGTGTCTCCTACATGGCATGTTAATTGACAATGTAGACAGTTAATTGCCACATCATATGCTTACATGGCTGAATGCTCAAAACGACATTATTGTATACAGTATTAGTCCTCTCCTCCTTCTCCTTTGCCACATCAAATTATTCTAGCCTACATGAAGAACCACAAAGACACAAACGGAATAGGAAGCCCAATCCTATGTATCTAGCCACATTGGCCACATAAGTCAATAGCAAGAAGTCAATGCCAGCGAAGACATAATGGTTAACAACTGACATGGCATCAACTACGACTTACCATATGGACGAAGAATGCATGCCTCGAGGAAGGGAGTTGGTTGAGTTAGAAGATGCCTATCTATCCTAGGTCATTAGTTGATAGAGTCTTTGTCTTCTTATATGAGCTTTTGTGTTGTTGTAAGGCAGTTAATAGTTTGGTTATTTAGAGGTTGTCATCTCTAGACCCTAATAGTGGAGATACCATCATTGTAATTTGTCTTCTTAGTTAAGCTTGTTCTTGAATTCCATCATTTTGGTATTAGAGCAATGGGATCCAACAAGGAGTTAGACAGGTTGGAATTCAAAATGCAGGAAGTTCGCAACGGTTTATAGAGATCCATCGATGAGGCAGGGAGGTAAAATCCCAAATGCATGGCATAGAAGACAGGTTAAAGGAAGTCCTTGACTCCTTGGCATGCTTTAGCATGTCTGGGGAGAGAACCCAGTAGATGCACAGTGACCAGAGCTCGTCATCATGTGGAGGGTTCCATAAAGACGATGGTTACTAGTTGTACCATCACTCGCGATTTATCAAGATGGATTTTCCTAAGTTCTCATATGAAGATCCTTTGGAGTGGTTGAGTCGAGTCACACAGTATTTCAATTACTAGGAAATCATCCAGGAGTATAAGGTATCATTGGCCTCCTTTCATCTTGAGGGCGAAGCGAACCAGTGGTGGTAGTGGCTCCAACGAGTCCATTGAAAGGAAAAGCGAGAAATCACCTGGGAACTATTCGAAATGGAGATAATGAATCACTTTGGACCCACTTAATATGAGTGCTTTGACGAGGCCCTATTGTGACCCAAAAAAAATGGGAACACTCAAAGACTATCAGCGAGAGTTTGAAAAGCTAGTGAACAAAGATACTAAATGGCCCCAAACAACACTAGTGGGCACCTTCCTCAAAGTTCTATGTGACGATGTTACTGGCGAGGTCATAATGGTGAAATCCATAACTCTTTGGGAAGCCGTTGACTCAACCAGGACAAAAGATGACCAGATAACGAGAAGAAAATGACAAACTCGTACTGAAACAACACGAAGTGCCCAATGTTGGTGAAAATACGAAGCATAACGTGCACGTTATTGCTAACAAGTAATAAAGTGATGAAATAAGTATCATTCCTATGAGGAGGGTTTCCAACTATTAAATTTATGTAATTCCCTATATTATCTAGGCAAGCAATTAATCAAATGAGGAATGATGAAAATAGAATGATAAATCAATAAAAAAAAACCTAGAAATAGATTTCATCAATTGAGCTATCTTATGGACTTGATAGTGATTATTGACATTTGCTGAGTTACAAAACCAGATTTCCTTAAACATGCTTTACCCTCTGTCAAGGCATAAAAAAATCTAGAGTAAAATACTCTCCCATTCCCAGATAGATGCTTTAATTACATTCTCCTCCTCTCTATTTTGAAAACATACACTCCCCTCCCCTCTAACCTAACTCTGTTAGGAATATTTCAATTAGATTCTTTTTTTAAATAAATTAAAAAAATTAATGACAAAGTTACCCTCACCACTCTTCCTTTCATTCCTTCCTTTCATTCCCAAGACTCTAGCATGACACAACAAGAAGATGAGTCCGTAATGAGGAATGAGAAAATTTTACTTTTTTCGTTTTGTTTTAAAAATAAAAAATATTCTTTTTTTGTTTAAAAATATAATTACTTGAAAAAACTTTTTTTTTTGTTTTAAAAGTATAATTACTTGAAAAAGATTTTTTTTGTTTTAAAAATATCATTACTTGCAAATATTTTCCTTTTTTGTTTTAAAAATATCATTAGTTAAATTTTGTTTTCCTTTTTTTCTATTTTAAAAATAACATTACTTGAAAAATATTTTTCTTTTGTTTTAAGAATATCATGACTTGAAAGAATTTTCATTTTTTTTTGTTTTAGAAATATCATTACTTGAAATTTTCTATTTTAAAAATATAATTACTTCAAAATTTTCTTGTTTTCTATTTTTAAAAATATATAACTTGAAACTTTTTTTAAAAAAAATATACTTGAAAAAAGTTTCTTTTTCCATAGTTGATCATATTAAAATCTTAATTTTGGTTAATCTATATTACTTATAGATTATTTATTAGATTATTTAATATTATATATAGTTATACTTAATTATATACTTATATATTTTATATTATATATATATAATTTATATAATTATATAATTTTTATATTATTTATTATTTATTCTAAGAATTTTAATAATATTTATTTTATTAAATATGTTTATACTTATAATAATTAGATGAATGACTACAACTTGGAGGCTTGGATTAAAGATCATTTCGTCCATGTTATCTTCTACTATATAAAACAAGCCACAATGTCAATGGAAGATAAAAAATATAAAAAATTGTATTTTGGTCATATTAGAACAATTAAACCTTTGATTTGAAAATAACGGTTAACTTTAATAGAAATTTCCTTTTGGGATTTAATTGTAACTTGTTTTTAATTTATAAGGGAGTAGAGTGTATATTTTCAAAATAGAAGGGAGGGGAGTGTAATTAAAGCATCTCTCAGGAGGTGGGAGATTATTTTTTTATTAATACAAATGCATTACGATTTATGAAATCCTAACATTTATCACGATTTACCAAATCATAACAAATGGTCACAGAGAAGTGCATCTACTGTCATGAGTACACTACCAACTGACATCAAACTTCAACGTCCATTCCATCATTTGATGTCTTAAACAAGCAACTCATGGCCAATAATATTGCAAGCCTTAAAAATAAATTTATTAAGTTGTAACAGCAAATATCTTTACACGACCAAAATCAATCCATAACAAAAGCATCAATGACTACACCCCACTCTTAGAATCAAGATTTAGCCACTCATGGTAGATAAATCACAACATAAAATATTCAAGGAATACATTCTAAAATGAAATGCAAAAAATGAGTTCAAAAGAAGGTGAAGAAGACTGCTTAATGGAAGACGAAGTTGGTTGGCTCTTCCTTTCAGATTTGCATCCCAATCTTCCCTAAAAACCTGCAATTAAGCTCTTTTCTCTTATCCTTTCTCGATATCCATTTTTTAGTCTCAAAGGTAACCAAGAATACCTAATGTTTTCCCTTCAGTAACCTTTAAACACTACAATAAAAAACCAATTAGAAATGGATTTTAAATCTGCCTCTAATTAGAGGTGGATTTTTTCCACCTTAAAATTAAAAAAAAAAAATCCGCCTCTAAACTAACAAAAAAAGGCATCTCAATAATATGCTAGAGGATGATAAAATTCGCCTCTAAATAGAGATAGATAAAAGTTGTCTCAAATGTCACCTTTAAAATTAAAGGTGGATAAAATTCGTCTCTAAATTTGACCATAGAACAAGGGAAATAGAGGTAGAATTTGGCCTCCCCTATTTCCCCCTCTGTATTCGAAAAAACTAGGACTTCCATACCCATTTTTCACTGTTCCCTCAGGTTATTTCCTTCCAAATTCATCCAACAATCTAAGTTGAAGGTGCAGAGAGAAAAAATAATAATAAATGCATTAAAAAAGGTTAAAAAACAATTCAAATATGTACAATAGTACGTCATAAAAAAATAATTCAAATGTGAATATAATTTAATGTTATGAATAACTAGTATCCTTTATTCATCATAATCATGATCTAAATCATCGCCCATGTCATGGTTACTAGGTGAATCAATTATGGTCTAGAGTTGAGCAGGAGAAGGAGGAGCTAAAGCAGAAACCGGAGGTTGAGATGGATCGGCTTCAATAGGAGGAGTAACCCAAGGTGCTTGAAGAGAATATGCATCATCTCGTTGTTTTCCTTCAACTCCGTGCACAATTGATTAATTGTTTGCAACATGTTTCGAATCTTAGATAGGGAAGTACCTTGGTCAGCATTACCAGAAGAACCCTTAGCATAATAAGTAGCCTACTTCCCAAGGCCAAACATGTGCCCTTTCTTATTGATTCCACCAACCACATCGAAGTATATCTAGTTTTCAGATGCAGTAGAGAACCCATGTGTAGTAATACCCTACTCTGCAGACGTCTATGAGCTCATATCTTCCTTCCGCTTTGTAAATTATTCATGAAAAAACAAACCAAACCATAAAGCATAGGTTGGCAGCATTGCATCAACAAGAGAATTAATTAAATAATATGATAGATCCAAGAATACTTATAGTACATTGTGCAGCATTTTTAGATATGCAAGCATCATTTTTCTTGCAGTGATTAATATGCGTGAAGAGCTCAAATGGAGTTGGATCCCTTTACAATTTAAACCTTTGCATACAAACACCAAAGGAGAAAATTTAATTATCTAAGAATACTTAAAGAGAAATGAAAAAGATTTTGGAGACAATTACTAGTCTCTTCCTATACTCTGATGCAAAAATAAAACCACCAGTATGGAGTAACACTAGCATTACAAAGCCTATTTTTACTATTTTACTCACTTGTGGCCTTAAATTGTGGATTCTCCCATTGATTGAACCATTCTTCTCTAACTCCAATAGGGATCCATGATACGCTACATTCTTTGTCTCTGAATCACTGCATCGCATTTCTCATACATTTTCCAGCCTTGTTGTCAAAATGCTTCCTAACCTTCCTATTATCAATTGGGAGTCATTTATATTTCTTTTGCATTGAGGAACATTGAAGCATTAGTATAAAAGTGGAAAGAGTCATAATATTAGCACATATCTACTGAAATCAAAGAAATAGAATCAAATTTACCTTGCACTCTTCAAACCATATCTCTGACTTCTATAGGAACATTGGTGATTCGAATTCATGGTCCCTAAACTTGCTTTTGATGATGTCATATATGACATGTGCCACTTTATCTGTCGGCTAAAAGCATATGTAAAAAGTATTAGCACAAAATTCACAATCATTAAGAATTGACCAGAAACCAATAAGTTTGCATAGTTTATAATGTCTCTTACTCCAATGTCGTGGTAGGTTTAATCTACGTGCGCCTATCCATTGGATCAACAGTCCCATATATAGGCGCAGGTGGCATTGGGGTAGTGATGTCGAATAAGAAGGTCCAACATCAAAAGGTGTGGTAGGGGTAGCTAGGGTTCTAGAGAATGTGTATGTCTGATGTGAGTTTATGACTATAGGTGGAGTAGGTAGGGTAGGTGAACAGGTGAGAACAAAGCCTGGCTGGGGAAAAGATAAAGTAGAGGAAGTAAGGGGTGGATGTCTGTGAGGTAAATGCCACTATACTTGCGCCTCCAGCACGGCCTATACCTCTTCCTCTACCTCATCCTAGTCCTCGACCCGTCATCTATGTGCATGCAATAAAACCATTGAAGGAAAAATTAAAGATAAAGAACAATTTGCATTTCTAGGATATCAAGAATCATCATAAATGTGAAATATAAAGAAACACAAATTGTAGAGATTTATCTAGTCTAATTTGTACGAATGTCGTAGACTAACAATTAAAAGAAAAAAAATTTAACCTAATCTTAATCTGAATCTATAAACTCCTTCTTAGATTCAATATCACTTGTCTGTTGAATCTAGTTGTTTATCCTAAGTATTTACTGTACATACATGGGTTTTAAAAGTTTTAAAACATTCAAGCTTGCAAACAAGCGAAAACAAAACACATAGGCAAATAACTCACCACTAGTATGAGAAGTAAAATAGATAAGAGTTCTACATACATCTTGTAGTCACTTTAACATTGTAATATACTTCCAAACTAAGTGCATTGACCGCCTATTCTTTAGAAAGTATCAATCTACGAAACCTACAGTGAATAGGCTTAGTGATTGAAATAAAAACAAAAGATAAAACAAAATTGATAGCTTTCAAAGTAGATTAGAAAGCCTTCCATTTCCCTTCAATTATGGTGTGTAGAAATCTATGAACGCATTCAAAGAAAAACTCACTTTTGCTCTTAGTTTTTTTCTCTCAAAATTTTGGCCACAAGAGATCTCTCTCCTCTCATTCTAGTTAGACATCTAGAAGAGAAAGAGGTTGCATATATATAGTATCCTATCCCTAGGTCATGTGAGAGCATTTGAATGTAATTTAAAAATTCAATCCCTAACCCTTAGAGATTCACATGTCTACTAATGGGGAATATTATATAATCAAATTATCTAATGATTTATCAATTAATAATCATATTATTAAATTTAATAATAACTATTTTATTTAACTCTTAAATAAAACATGTTGAGCTTTTTAACTGGTCATGCTTTGGATATAAAATTCAAATAAAGAAATTTAATTAAATCTATTTAACTTAGTTAGTCTCCTAGTGAATGTAGATTACCTAAGAAATTAAAACTCTTCTAATTTATAATCCTTTATTCACTAGGATAATTAGGAGGGAATCAATTCCCCTCCTTTTTGGGCATGCTCTTCTCCATCACATGGGAAAGAGGTTGTCTTGCAAGTTTAAACAATTCAACTTTGCAACAATATTAAGATAATAAATTAATTAAATTAATTTTATCATAATAAAATATTATCGCCAAAAGTCCTAATTAAATGGGGATTTAACTTTATTTTAATCAACTTCTTTAAATTAGTTAATTTGAACATTTCAAATATTAATTTAAAGTAGTCTAATTAAAATAATTATTTAAGATAAAGGTTATCTAAACTGAGACAACATTGTCTTAATTCAAACAAACATTTATCTTTAAATTCTATTATCTAATTAAACAATACTTATTTAATTTAGACAACTAATGTAAGACTTATTTTAGTCTCATTAGTGACAAAATGTTTCTCACATTTTCAAGCACGCTTAAGACAACATTTGTAAATAATTCTTTATCCAAATTAAGACAATTCTTGTCTTAATTAAGATATTAGCTGAAATGTTATGAATAAACTTCATCTTAAATTTATTTTAACTCAATGTAGATTGAATTCTCCAAAGTTAGGTGGAGAATCCATTTGGACATATGAATTTTAAGCTCCAACAAACTTGGGATTATTTCAATCTCATTAAGATAATCCAATCTTATTAATCATGAAGTCATTTCACCAAAGACTCATGATTGTACTCTTGATAATTTTTAAAATTACGAGAAATTAATGTTGAACATTGATTTGTCCAATTTGCCAACCTAGTATTTGTGAACCCTCGTAGTCATCCATTGACACAAGGTAAAATTATCATTTTACCCCTTATGTCAAATTTGTCCTCTGATCTTAGATTTCATCTTATAAGTGACTAGATAATCTTTTAGAACTTTTCTAAAAATTATCTAGAAATGATGAGTAGTTAATTCATCATTTCACTGAGCCCAGATATGTCACTTGTCTTGCTAAAATCACCAAAAGTGATGCAATGCTAATAACTTTATTTCTTGGATTTATGTTTCGGGATGTCTACTCCCACTGTGATCCCAACATACAGAGTCTTAATCAATGTCACAGAATGGTAATGCCCATAGTATATCAAAAATCACAATGGTCATAAACACGAGTCCACAATCCATCATGATTTCGATTCTACCACTAGCAGATGTAATGTGTGTGAGTTCAAGTTCGAAGTAATGGTATTAACATGAACTTGATATTTCACTTGATTCCAATTCATTTAATAGTGTCATGACCTAGAGTCTACTACTTCAATGATTTAAGATTCATCATTCCCTTAGAAAAGAATTTCATTCTTTTGATGGAGGTAATCTTGACACTTTAGTCTTAATTGAACAGAGTGACCAGCTCGATTCAGTGACTGTGAATATTGTTTTAGATTCATCCAAAGATACATATCTCCTTTTCCATAACCCTTATGCAAATGTATATTAGTTTATTAGAATCTATGAACCGCAATAGCTAGAATATAAAACTTACATAAATAAATTATTTATTTATTATTAAAAGTATATTTAATATCAATTGGGAAATACAACTTTCTTTCCTGAGCCACCTATTCCCAACAATCTCTCACTTGCCCAAAACCAAGTATAACATATCCCTAATCCCTAACCCTTTTAAATGACCCTCGAAGCTCTTATGTGAAAGAGTCTTTGTGGATGGATTAGCTAGATTCCTTGTAGTTGCAATCTTAGTAACGACCACTTCACTACGTTGTACTATCTCCCGTATGAGATGATACTTTTTCTCTATGTGTTTGGATGCCCAGTTCTTTTGAGTTTGCCACAGTTCCACTATTATCACAATAGAGTGTTATGGCTTTCTCTACATCTGGAACCACCTCAAGGTCTTTAAGGAACTTGCATAACCAAATAGCTTCCTTTGTAATTTCACAAACTGCAACATATTCCGCTTCCATGGTGGAGTCAACAATGCAAGATTGCTTTACACTCCTCCAAATAGCAGCTGCACCACCCAAATTGAAAATGGAACCTGATGTTGATTTTCTAGAATCAATTTCATACTGAAAATCTGAGTTAGTGTACCCAATCAAAATTAGGTCACTACCAGAATACACTAGCATGTAGTTCTTCATCTTACAAAGATACTTAAATATACACTTGACAGTAGTACATTGTTCCATGCCAGGGTTTAACTGAAACCTACTAACCAAACCGACCGCATAACAAATGTCCGGTCTGGTACAAAGCATAGCATACTTGAGACTTCCTCCTGTGGATGCATATGGAATCTGTCTCATTTGTTTAACTTCCTGAAGAGTCTTAGGTGAATGCTCCTTAGAAAGTTTGATTCCATGCTTGGAGAAATCTCTTTTGGAATCCTGCATGCCAAACTTTGTCAATAGCTTATCCATGTAGGTCACTTAGGACAACACTATCTGCTTATTCGTTTGATCTCTTATGATTTGGATCCCAAGAATATAGCCAACCTCCCCTAAATCCTTCATATGAAATTGTTAATTTAGCGATCCTTTTACCATAGATAATATTCTCACACCATTCCTAATGAGTAGAATGTCATCTATATAGAGTTCCAAGAAGACAACCTTACTCTCTTATATCCTTTTATAGACACAGGGTTTGTCTCCATTCAAGAAAGCTGTCTTGACATCCATCTGCCTTATCTTAGAACCAAGATACACGGTGATGGACAATAAGATCCTCATGGATTTAAGCATAACAACCGATAAGAAGGTTTCTTCATAGTCAATGCCTTCTTTCTTGGTATAACCCTTAGCTACTAGTCTAGCCTTGAAGGTATCTACCTTCCCATCAACTCTTCTCTTTCATATCCATTTGTATCCAATGGGTCTTATTCCTTCAGTTGCATCTACAAGAGTCCAAACCTTGTTGGAATACATAGATTTCAACTCTGATTTCATTGCCTTTTGCCAATGAACAATATCTATATCGTTAATAACTCTTTATATGTAACAAGATCTGATTCATGTTCATATGAAAATAGCCACCAACTACTCTCATAGACCCATGTATCTTTTAGGTTGTCTAACAACCCTCCAACTACGGTGAGGTGCCACTAGTTCAGATTCAACTCTTGAATCCGTACCAGTTATAACTTCATCAGAATCATCTTTAAATTCTAACCAATTACTTTGTTCTTTAAGAACAAACTTACTGCGAAGTCTGTGATTTCTCACAAAATCCTCTTCTGAGAAGGTTGCAGTTGCACTAACAAATACCTTCTTATCATGGGTACTATAAAAGTAGTATCCCTTTGTATCCCTAGGATATCCTACAAACAAACATACCTCCAGCCTTGGCTCTATCTTTGTGGACTCAGGCTTATACATATATGCCAAACACCCTAAGTTCACAAGTGACATAAGGATGATTTACGTCCTATCCACAGCTTCCTTAATGTCTTAGGCACTGCCTTTGATGGAGCAAAGTTTTGTAGGTATGCTGCTATTTGTATATAACATCACTGGAACGATTCTAGAAATGCAGCATAGAACATCATTAACCTCACAATTTGTAAAAGAGTCTTATTCCTTCTTTTAGTAATCACATTTTGTTGAGGTGTTCTGGGTGCCAATACATTAGAAATGATTCCATTATCAACCAAAAATTGTTGAAACTCTCTAGATAAATACTCACTACCTCGATTTGATCGAAGTTGTTTCAATGGTTTTCCTAACTATTTTTTAGCTTCGACTTTGAATTCCTTGAACTTTTCAAAAGAATCACTCTTGTTGTGCATTATATACACAACACCATATCATGAGTAGTCATCGATGAAGGTTATGAAATATACATAACCTCCTCTAGCTTGAATGTTCATTTGTCCACACACATCTGTGTGTACAAAGTCTAGAAGATCTTGCATCCTATTACCCTTTGCTTTAAAGGATGATTTAGTCATTTTACCTTCAATACAGGATTCACATACCGGTAAAGCACACTCTATCATGTCTAGTAGAGTACCATCCTTTACTAGTCTGCTCAGCCTATTTTGATTAATATGACCTATCCAAATGCCATAAATAACTTTTATCTATGCTAGATTCCTTGATTCTTTTAGACTTGGGTGAATTTATTTCTGCAACGTTTGTAGTTTAATAAATTGGTTCTGGATAATATAAATTATTCCTAGTAATTCTAGAACAAATTATAATTCCACTCATAGAAATGGTAATCTCATTACCAAAAGAAATAGAATATCCAAAATTTATTAAACAAAAGATAGAAAACAAATTTATGCAAAGTCCAGGAATAAAGTAAACATTATCCAAAAATAATAGTTTGTTATTCGAAAAATGCAAGGTAATGGTTCCCACTGCTAAAGCTAACACCAGTGCGCCATTTGCCATCCTCATCTAGAACTGATCTTTAGTCAGCTTTCTCTTTGTTTGGAACCCTTATAAAGAAGTACAAACATGGTTAGTGTCTCTAGAATCTACTATCCAAGTATTAGTAGAATCATATACTAAAAAGGCTTCAACATATTTAGAAAACTTGTACCTTGTTTATTCTTTACATAATTAAGGTAGGCCTTGCAGTTCCTCTTCCATTGTCCTTTAGACAGCAGAGGAATCACTTTCCCTTGGTGTTATTCTTCTGAGCCTTCTTTTTCATGGGCTTCTTATTCAGCCCAGCCGATTTCTTGGCATTCTTTTTCTTGCCTGGCCCATTTTCCTTCTTAGGCTCCACAGCTATCACATTTGCCTCTGGTTTCTTCTTAATACTAAGAATCTCCTCCATAGCTTGTAGGTCATTCATCAACCCCCTAAGGGTATAATCCCTACTATGCAATTCATAATCCAACTTGAATTATGAGAACTATAAATTCAGATTGTGAATGATCATAGACATTTGATTGTCTAAATCAATCTCAACCCCGTGCAACTCAGCCTCATTAAGGCATGAGATTACCTTAAGCGTGAAATCTCTCATTGGCTCCCTTAGTTTCTGCCTGAGGTCTTTGAAAGCTTTGGCAGCTCTTACCTTAGCAGACCGAGTCTTTGTGCCAAACATCTCATGTAAATGGTACATCATGTCAGTGGTATGTCCCATGACATCATGCTACTGCTGCAACCTTTTATATGTAGCACTTAGCTAGAGCATTGGCATCATGCCACCTTTTATAATACTCAGTTTCACTTGGGAGTGAGTTAGGAGTTAGATCAAGGGGTGCTTGATCAGAAAGAACCCATGTGATCTTGTCATAATTTAAAACGATGTTGACGCTTCTCTTCCACTCCACATAATTCTCACCGTTCAGGGTGCATTTGTTAAGGAGAATAGATAGGGGGTTCATGATTAAGAGATAGTCTGTAATAAATACATTTAATACTAGTAAGCTATAACTATTAAATGGGCTTTTAAATGTGATGCATGTATGCATGAGCATATTAATTCTTATTTGATGGTCATTCACCTTCTGTAACAAGCAACTGACTATAAGCCATGAATACTTATCACAAGGTAAATGGAGGCCCTCCCACTCAACTTTGCTACCTGGTATCTTCATACTTAGCATAGTTGAGGAGCGCCTTTATTTAGTCCATTAATCTATTAACAGAGCTACTATAGGTAGTATATTGATAGGTCAATGCTGAGTGTGTTAACCAACCATTTCATCACACCTAGATGTACCACTAAGTATGCTTCTATGGGAAGTCACACTTAATGTTCCACCAAGGTGGACTTATCACTTAGGAAATCAATTCCAGTCATGGTCTGAATATATGCCCGCCTGTAGGACATAAACTCTATGACAATGGACTAATGTTTAGTTCTAGGATTACTAGCGCCCTCTCTCACTCAATATTTTAATTAATTGATTTAATTAATTACTCTAAGTTGATTTGCCAAGTTTTCTAACATGCATCATTTTAGAAAACCTAAATCACTTATGAACTTAATTTCCTTTCTAAACTTTTTAGATAGGATTTGTATGAGTAACTTTTACTAATTATATAGGAATATTATTTATTTAATTCCTTATGAATTTCCTAATTATTTTCACACTAACTCTTAGTTTGAAAATAAACTTAGGTAATTTTAATTGACTAATTAGTTACTAGGTGATTTATTCTAATTAAACTCTTTAGTTGAAAATTACTTACCTTTAGTTAATTTATCAATTATGGACCTAATTAACTTATAACTAACTTATTTAGTTGAAAAAATTAAGTCCTAATTAGCTAACTTGCTAATTAATTGTCTTTCTTATATTTTATCATTTTAAAACTCTTTTAAAATATAAAACATAATGTATGTATGAGCATGTGAGGTTGATTGGCACTTACTAGGCTACATGACATTTTATAACATATAACACCACAAATTATAAAATTTAATATAATACAAATATCATATTAATGTTCATCCTAGAAAATAAAATAAAATCTTAAAATATTACATTTATTTTCTTCATTTTTTGTTATTACTCTAACTCTTGAACTTTTGGGATGCCTCCACCAACTTACCATGCCTTAGGCTTGGCCAAGAGGCCCTCACACCTTTCTTGGGCTTGTTGTGGCCTCCATGCTACAATTTATGGCTTCTAGCCATTTACAACAATTTTGTAATTTAAAATTTAACAAAAATAAACCAAGAAAGAAACATGATCATATGAGGTCACCCTTCTTGTTACATCCTAAAAAACAAGGAAATTCTTATAAAGCATTAATATGTGGCCAAGAATTTAATTTAAACTAAAAACAACATATCAAAGCCATCATACTTACAATCATACATTGTAAATGATTTCTAGGTACCAACCATGCATCATACACACATATAGCCGTGAACCATAGGATCTGATACTAATTGTTGGATCTAGTTGTTTATCTTAAGTGTTTACTGTATAAGCATGGGTTTTAAAATTTTTAAAACATTCAAAAACAGGCATAAACAAAACACATATGAAAATAACTCATGGCTCGTATGAAAAATAAAATAGATAAGAATTTTACATACCTCTTGTAGTCACTTTAACTTTGTAATATACTTCCCAACCAAGTATGTTGACTGCCTATTTTTTGACAAGTACCAATCCATGAAACATACGGTGAATAGGCTTAGTGATTGGAATAAAAATAAAATATGAAAAAAAAATTAATAGCTTTCAAAGTAAATTAGAAAGCCTTCCCTTCCCTTCCCTTCCCCTTCAAGTATGGCATGTAGAAATCTATGAAGGGACTCAAAGCAAAACTCACTTTTGCTCTTAGAGTTTTTCTCTCAAATTTCGGCCACAAGAGCTCTGTCTTCTCTCAATTTAGTTAAACGGCTAGAAGAGTGAGAGGTTGCATATATATAGTACGCTAACCTTAGGCCATGTGAGAGCATTTGAGTATAATTCAAAAACTCAATCCCTAAACATTAGATATTCACATGCCTACTAATGGGGAATATTATATAATCAAATCATCTAATGATTTGTCAATTAATAATCATATTATTAATTTTGATAATAACATATTTTATTTAACTCTTAAATAAAACATGTGGAGCTTTCTAATTAGTCTTGCTTTGAATATAAAATTCAAATAAATAAATAAATTTATTTAATTGAATCCCTTTGTTGAATATAAAATTCAAATAAATAAATAAATTTATTTAATTGAATCCCTTTGACTTAGTTAGTCTCCTAGTGAATGTAGGTTACCTAAGAAATTAAAACTCTTCTAATTTCTAATCATTTATTCACTAGGTTAATTAGGCTAATTAAGAGAAAATCAATTCCCCTCTTTTTTTGTCATGCTCCTCTCCATCACATGGGAAGGAGGTTGTATTGCAAGTTTGAACAATTCAAACATTTCAATAATATTAGGATAATTAATTAATTAAGTTAATTTTATCCTAATAAAATAATATAGCCCAAAGTCGTAATTAAATGGAAATTTAATTTAATTTTAATCAACTTCTTTAAATTAATTAATTTGAACATTTCAAATATTAATTTAAAGAAATCTAATTAAAATAATTACTTAAGATAAAGGTTATCTAAATTGAGACAACACTTGTCTTAATTTAACCAAACACTTATCTTAAAATTATATTATCTAATTAAATAACTCTTGTTTAATTTAGACAATTAATGTAAGAATTATTTTTGTCTCTTTAGTGACAAAACATTTCTCACATTTTCAAGCATGCTTAGGACAACATTTGTCCTAAAATAATTCTTTGTCTAAATTAAGACAAATCTTGTCTTAATTAAGACATTATCTGAAATGCAACCAATAAACTTCATCTTAAATTTATTCCAACTCAATGTGGATTGAATTCTCCGAAACTAAGTTGGGAATCCATTTGAACATAAGAATTTCAAGCTCCAGCAAACTTGGGATTATTTTAATCTCATTAAGATAATCCAAGTTTATTAATCATGAAGTCATTTCACCAAAGACTCATGATTACACTCTTATTTTAGTTCTGCCACTAGCAGATGAAATATGTATGAGTTCAAGTTCAAAGTAATGGTATTAACATGAATTTGATATCTCACTTGATTCTAATTCATTTAATAGTATCATTACCTGAAGTCGACTACTTCAATGATTTAAGATTCATCATTCCCTTAGAAAATAATCTCTTTCTTTCTATAGAGGTAATCTAGACACTACAATCTTAATTGAATAGAGTGACCAGCTTTATTTAATGACTGTGAATATTGTTTTAGATTCATGCAAAGATAACATATCTCCTTTTGCATAATCTTTATGCAAGTGTATCTTGGTTTATTAGAATCTAGGAACATCTATTCACCTTACATAAATAAACTCTTAATTTATTAATATTAAAATTTTATTTAATATCAAATTGGAGAATACAACCTGCTTTTCGGGGAACCTATTCCCAACAATAGTTGGGATATCTCATCATCTTGGTATGGTTGATCATCTTCATGATTTGGTATCTCAAAAGCAATAACTATACTTTGAGCCTTCGTCTTAATAATGCATAACCACCTTGGGTTATCTTCAAGATGTGGAGTGTAGTAAACTTGCTCCACTTGTTAAGTAGGTATGAAAGGGTCATATGATTTATACCTCCTCGATGCTTTTACCTCTACCAACCCATGATTGAAATTAGTCCTTGTCCCTTGATTAAGAGAAGGGTTAAACCAATCGCATTTCAAGAAAACTAACTTCTTCAAGGGAAAACTGATATACTCCATTTTATAATATATGTGATTATCCCATAGAAGTCATTTTATGATTTACCACAATCATTGTCTCAAACACATACACCATAATTAGAAGTTTTCATCTCTTTAGACCAAGCTTTTGTGTGACATTTAAAATCATTAACATAGTATACATTCCATATGTCCACCATGTGCAATGGACCTTAGACCAAACTCTTTATAAGATCATCACATACTGCATTTTTGGGATTACCCACCTAATATCAATAAAAGACCATATACTTAGACATTGTTGATTGAATTAATGAAAAATAAGTGGACAACAATTAAATAATGACCCTGCATAATTTTTTGAACCATGAACTGAAGTTTGAGGAAATATCTTTCTCAAGGTGTGTGGAAGTGATGTTAAGTATGAGTTCTCGTTGATAATCCACATATATACTGTCTCAATGTTTTATCATTAGTGACATGAAAATATTATTCAAGAACTATCAGTAACTAGATAAAAAGAACTTAATATAAGAAAGGCTAAACCCTTTCTTGCTTGGTCAATACATATTGTGCTTTGGGTTTCTTGGGTCTACCACCCCTAACATCTTGTAGATGTAGATCTTTTCGTCTACAAAGTTCAACCAAGTCCAACCTAGGTTTGGGTGTATCATTGGTTTTACCCTTCACATCCAAGACTATGTAAAATAATGCAACACATTCCTCTCAGTGTGCATCACATCGACATTATGACGGAGAAGATGTGTTCTCTAATATGGCAACTCCCAAAATATAGACCTTTTGGTCCAATGGTGATCAACCCCATACCCAAAAAGATCAGATATTTGAGACTCTTCTATGCTAGGTAAGTGTTTGATGCGTTGCCATATTTCTTCTCTAGATAAGCACGAAGGAGGCAATGAGGACTCCACACAATTTTTTTGAAAGCATTTTGTACCTTCTGATATGGATGATCCATGGGCAAGAATTGCCTGTGACAATTGAAAAAATAAGTCTTCCTGCTATGTTTGAGAGAGAATGCCTTAGACCTCTTCATACAATACGGGCAAGATAGTTTTCTAGCAGTCATCCAACCAAACAACATTCTTTATGCAAGATAGTCATTGATAGTCCACATCAAAATAACCCTCATCATGAAATTTTGATGTAATGACACATTATAAGTTTGCTCACCTTCATTCCACAACATTTTTAGGTCATTTATTAATGGTTGCAGGTATATATCAATCTTAGATTTTGGATTAGATTGACCCAGAATAATTATGATTAGAAACATAACTTCTCTTTTCATGCACATCCAAGGAGGAAAGTTGTAAGGAGTAAGAATGATAGGCCAACACATAAGTTTTTGGATAACCCATATAGAGAAAATCCTGCACTACATAACCCTAATCTTACATTTCAGGGGTCTCGAGTAAAATCATGATAAGTTTCATCAAGATGTTTTCACGCTTCTCCATCTAATGGGTGAGATAAGATATCAGGCTCTCTTGGATTCTCCTGGTGCCATCACATGTGACATGTAGTAGCCATTGATGAATAAAGTCTTTGTAGTCTTGGAACAATTGAAAAATACCACATCCTTTTCAAGGGGGTTTCTTTAACAATACCTCTTTGAGTG
Organism: Ceratonia siliqua; assembly: GCA_034509205.1. Taxonomy (NCBI): domain Eukaryota; kingdom Viridiplantae; phylum Streptophyta; class Magnoliopsida; order Fabales; family Fabaceae; genus Ceratonia; species Ceratonia siliqua. The sequence continues at coordinate 68,584 of JASKGM010030699.1, read as the reverse complement.
GAAATTTTGTAACGTTCCATCCCATAAATTTTGCAATTCCTCTCATTCTCATTGTCCTGTATCTATTAGAACACCAATCGATCTTTATACAACCCAAGCCTAATTTTTCCACTGATTTTTTGGATTGATAAAAATTAGGAGGCATCCGATTACCAATCGGCATTACATCACTCATTATATCTACTATGCAATTAAAACAAATCTACGTCATGTTATGATCATTTTTCAGGCTCAGACTATCAATTTCTATTGATAACTCTGAATATTTCTGACACCCATCCTACAATGGAGCTTGCGTGGTTGCCAACATATCAAAGAATCTTTGTGCATCTGGGTTAAGCTCTTCAATCAATGATTGTCCAACAGCATCAATCACCCTTTGTTCATAAACATTGTAGTCTTCTCTTTGTCCACCAGGAACAAAGTAATCATTTTCTACTATTACTAGGGGGATAGGTGGCATTACTTCCCCATGAATAGTCCAATAGTAGTAATTGTCCATAAATCCCCTTAAGCAGCAAATCAAAAGTCACTTCATTAAGCACTTTGTATATCTTACATTTGCATTTCCTACAAGGACACCTAATCCCTCCTTCGCTCACTAAATTTTCTTGTGTGTATGCAAATGTGATAAACCCTTACACCCTATCAATAAATTCATCATTCAAATGTCATTTATCATTCAATCGGTTATCCATCCATTTTCGATGCGCAGGTACGTTCATAGGTATGACAACCAATTAAGAAATTTCAAACATAAAATTTCATCATGCTTTTTAATGTCCTTAGAGAAAAGGACGTTAAAACAACCACAATCTTGTGAATTAACATTCTAAATAAATGAGGATGATTTTAAAACACATTATATTCATTTGACCTAAATCACTAAAATAATTTCACGTAGCAGTGAAGTATGCCAATATATATATATATATGTGTGTGTGTGTGTGTGTGTGTGTGTGTGTGGTTGTGGAGAACCTTCATTTTCTATGCTTTGAGGAGATTATTTTTCACAATGTTTAATATTCATTATCTTTTATAGATTTTTGACATTACTTGCATACTTGTGTCTGTTTGCAATGATACTTTATCTTCTAGCACATCATACGATTTGTGATGTGAGAATTTAGGTACAATATCTATTTGGGTAGAAATCCTAAATTCAAGGTCTTCTAGAGTATGGCTTCTCTTCTAATTACCTATTCTATAATTCTATATCTAACTAGGTATATGATTGGATATGATCCTAATGAAGATTATTATTTCTCTATGCTAATTTTTTATCCTTACATCACATACCCTAAAGTAGTCTATAGTGTAGGGTTTAGCAAAAGTATCATATATATCAATAATGAAAACATTTAAGAGTCATATACCAAGTACAAACCATAGGTGTGTATATAATTTCACATGTGAATACTAGTAACATAGACTAATATGATAAGAATTCAATAATCACATTCTATTAACTATCAAGAAGCATAATTTATTAGGAATTATAACTTAATAATGAATAAAACAAATACATGTAGTTTATAAAATTATTGTGTAGCCTAAGGCAGAAATCTACTCACCTGTTATAGTCATTGTTGAAGCACTATGCTGTTAACTACTACTAAGGAAGTTTAAATGTCTACAGGAAGTGTTGAGTAAAATACAAAGGGCTAGCGACCCTGATAAAGGTATTAATGATATTAAGTAGGTAAATTATATTCTACTGTCACAGTTTGTAGCGGTAGCATAGGTTCTTATTTTTTATTTTTTAATATTAATGAATTATTATTTATGTCATATATCTTTTTAAGAAAATTTTAAAATGTTTTTATATTTTTTTATTTATGAATAAATAATATCAAAAAAATTATGGATAAATAGTATTAAAAAATTTAAAAAATTTTAAAAAAATTAAAAAATGTTTTAAAAAATTCTCAAAAAATTATATGACATAGACAATAATTAATTAATGTTAAAAACTAAAAAATATCAAAACAAAAAATTAAAAAGTCATGATATTTGAATGCTGAGATATATGATTTTTGGGGCTGCACCATAGCAATCCCCTATTAAGTAACAGGACGGGTGGATTCAATGGAAGGCCTACACTCAATCACTATCATATTAGGTCTCTTTTATGGGTGTGCTCTTTTTTTTATTTTTTTATTATTATTTATTATTATTATATTTTTTCCTTATTTTTTTACTTTTTAAAATTAATTAATTATTTTAATATCATATATTTTTTTAGAATTTTTTGAAATATTTAAAATTTTTTTTTGTATTCTTTATACTATTCATCCATAACTTTTTTTACTATTCATTTGTAAGTTAGAAAATTCTAAAAAAATAAAAAAGATATCTCAACAAATTTAAAAAAAAATACATCATATAAAAAGTAATTAATTAATTTTAAAAAGTAAAAAAATTAAAAAGTAACATAAAATAAATAAAATAACCCTCTTTTGTACCCAAAATCTACCATTGCTAAATTTCTATCAAGCTTTTGTTTATTCATAAATTCAAAATATTCACAAACATCAAACATATGTAAAGATATAACATCTCTCTCTCTCTCATCAATTTTTATAAAATACTTATCATATGTTCAACTAATCGATTTCTTCAATTTAATCAAAGATAATTAATTATTCACATCAGAGATTCATAAAGTGGAATTCTTTGCAACAGACCCTGGTAAAATGTATACTTTTTTATAAAATAAGTTAATCTTATACCATTTCTTAAGTTTGTTATGACCCATTAGGATGGAATGGAGCTATCTACACACATTTTGCTATTTCATAGAATCATGGATAAAATTTTCTTCTGAATTTTAAAATATAAATCAAATCATTACACGACCCTATAATATTTAGTCCCATATTTTAGTACATATAGTAAATAGGATGCTATAATATTTTTTCCCATAAATTCAAATTTACTTGAATTTTAAGCAAAACATAAGTTAAATCAATCAATTTCAATAGAAACTAATAAGTTTACAAATTTTAAAAATTTCTTAACTGGAATAAAAATATTTTTATCCCAAAATATGAAAGGGGCGAAAACTAGATAAGTGCTTGTTGGACGTTTACAACAACAATACCAATTGCCAAACATGGCACCATCTTCAATATGAAAGATATGAGAAAGAAAAGAGAAACTGATCAAAGAGAAGGGCAAAAGCATTAGTTATTAGAATCGTTAAATGTTTTCAATACATGGAAGAGCGAAATGCAAGTGAAAATGGCTTCAGATATAAATGGGCCTTAGGTAAACATGTCACTTTGGGTCACTAATGGGCTGGAATTAAGCAAATGGAGGAGCATGTGACTGTGGCCCATTAGGCTCAAAATATGATTGCCTTTATCGGTCAAGAATGGGAGGCAAAAAAGGGGGCAGCTAAGCTAATTGTTATATGATTTAGGGAGGTGAGTGAAATAGCAAAAAGAGGAGGGCATAACACTCCCGTTTTAAAACCGCCGTTTCTATTTGTTTTGACTTTCCATCAACCTTTTTGCATATCTCAAGTTAACTAGTCCCTTGTGGATTAGGATCCATGTGAAAGTTTTAAATTATGGGGTTTCCATCACTTAATTAAATGTCAATTGGTTCCATGGTCTTGTGAGCTTAGATGGGAAAAGAAGGAATTAGGTCGACAGTGGTTGTGTGAACGAGTAACCATTTAGGGAGGAATTCTCCATTTATACGTGTAATAGGAAGATGGAATTTCCCCTTGGCAGGGTGTCCATGCCCAAATGGACTTAATTTGCTATATCTCTTCCTTCTCATCTCTTCTTCAAAACATTTCCTCAACTCTAGTCACACTACTTATTCATCTATATTAAATATATACAAGAATCTTAATCTAATGAAATATTCACTATTTTAACTATTATAATTTGAAAAACGAAAATTTTTAAATTGTTATCAGTAATTACCTACTTGTATTTTAATTTTTAAAGTACACTATACATGTCACATTTCACTTGAGCTAAATCTATTCGTTTTCTGTATATGTGGGCATGTTCTATTAACCATGATCTCAAGCCAAAAGTTCCAAAGGCTCTGCCCTATACACAAACCCTACTGCTCAAAGCCTTGTTTCATGGGCCTGTATACTCCATATCTTACCAAATTAACAATTAAAAAATCTGACAAGATGGACGCTTCAAGGCTTTCATGGAGAGGCTTCTTCCTCTCCTGAGAATTTGTATTCTAACCGATATTCTTTTCCCAGATATAAAGATTATTGTTACAGATATTGGCTAGTTTAAAATATTCAGAAACTTTGACAAAAAACTGAAACTCTTACCGGGAAAAGGAGAACACTTCCATGTTCCACAAGACGGAAAACTTCCACTAGACAGTTTATAACACCTAAAACAAACAAGTGGATTATTGAGCATACTTCCTGCCTTCACTTCCATATAATGAAAATGAAAACTATAGTCCAAGATATAATTCTGGAGAGAACCACCACCACCAATGTTCTAAATCCGTAGTCAAAGATAAACGCAATATGGTACCTCGTATATTTAAAATGTTTTATTTACCATAATTTCATTCCTACCGACCTTTTCATGCAAGATTTTAGGGATGTAACTTTTAACAGCGCTGAAGAAAGAAAATTCCATTCAGTAGTAAGCATTATAGTTCAAAAAAGAACAATCTAACACTAATGCAAAACATGTCGCATGGCACAAATTGATCACTGCATCAGAAGTCCTTGACAGGCACAAACATGCAGAAAATATGACACTAAAAAGGTGTACAACATTTCAATTCCTGAATCCATAACCCTGCATTAACTCATCCCCCCGAAAGAAAGTAAAGGAAAAAGAACTTGTCCCAAGAAAGAAGGCACAATAAATGCATTCAACAAAGAAGTGTAAATATTTAGTAATTTACAAATATGTGTTTTAATAAATGTGAGTAATTGAGGTAATTTTAAGATATTTTTAATTAGTTGAATATTTCGTATCATTGTGTATCAAACAAAATATATAAAAATTTAATATCTCTAGGGCTAAAAATGCATTCAAGTTCTTGTCTTTAATTCCATAAAACCAAATGGGTTTCCACTATATACGGTCCTGGCAATAACAATATGGCTAATAACTGCCATCAAATCATTCCTCTAAATGCATTCATTCTAGATTTCATTCAATAACATCATTTCCACTTTTACAATCACAAAACAATGCACTCATATAAAATTAAAAATTTTCCAATCTACTCAAATTTAAAAAAAAAATATATTACTAAGTGTCTCATGAAGCATAATATTTCTTTTAGTACTTTAAAATTGTGTCTCAAAATAATATCAGAGAAAAATACAGTGTCTCAAAATAATATTAAAGAAAAATATTGTGTCTCAAAATAAATGCATTCAACAAAGAAGTGTAATTTAGTACTAAATTACTCCACCCACACTAAGCTGCTTTAGTTCACCTTCAAATTTGTAAATCACCAACAACAAAGAAGCTTCCACACCCAAATATCAACTATGCCTAGTTACAACTTCTTTTAATCATTTTAAAATTTTAAAATGTAATCACTATATCACTCAATCAAAGAAAAAAGGGGCTTGTATTTTTAATCTGAAAAGGGGGAGGGATTACCATCTACGGCTTCAACATTGTCTCCTCACTGCTCTCAAAACTTCACTGCTTCTTCTCCCTTTCTTCTAGAAATGGAATGGCATTTCTTCACCTAGAGTTCGTCGAAAGTGTGGGATGGGGGCGGCTGCAGCTGGTGAAAAGTAGAAACAAGAGAGAGAAATGAGAAATTGAGTGGGTAATGTCGTAATGGGGTCTAAAGCCCTAAATGTCCCAAATGCATCGTTTGTCCAAAACGATGTGTTTTGGTCATATTTATAAAAAATTAAGGGGGCTTTAAGGCAGAAAAAATCTGCCTGTAAAGTCCCCTCATTTAAGAAAAAAAATTAAAAATGTTGAAGCTATACAAATCCGCCTCTAACAAATAAAATAAACCCTTATGCGATAAAAATCGACCTCTAATTCTCCCTCTATTTATAACAATCTAAAAAAAACATATTCTTTATTAGAATCCGTCTTGTTAGAGGCGGCATTTGAGACATATGTTGAGGCGAAATTTTCCTATTTTTCCCACCATTTTTCACAAATATTTCAATTTTTTTCAAAAGCATTTCATATCCATCTCCATTTCTACCTCTAATAGAGGCGGAATTTTTCCGACCCAAAATTTTGCTTCATTGACCTTTTTTTTTGTGTGGTGAAACCTAGCTCTAACTGATGCCCAAAACGTCTTATGTGCATTTTGCGTCTTTTCTTATGCTGCATAATTCACGTGGACGTCATGGCCTTGGTATTTGGGCAATGTGGCACCCAGCCCTAGAACACTTAGCTAATGAAATATGGCATGGGCGCTGGGGCTCCAAACTCTTTGGAATATGTGCTAAATTGGCTTAAAGTACCTACAAAATAGTCCAACAAATTCCAAGAGTTAAGTAAATGTAAAAGGTACTTAAACTTGTATAGAAATGCATCCAAAGGACCCAAAGTACTCTAAAATAGCACACTAAAACTCATGGAACATGTACGTGGTATAAAATCACCAAATCAAATACCCCCAAACTTAAATATTTTCTAGTCCTCAAGCAAAAGAAAATAAGAAGACATATCACAAGATTTGAATTTTGGTTACTAATCATACAAAGAGGACACCCATTATGCAAACCTTAAATTCCCAATTCAATACACAACAATCTCAATCAAAGAAGGCTAAGCATATGCACCTCCCTAAAGTCACATATTCATACATCATTCCAAACTTAATTAGGCTCGCCATTCAACCAACACAATCAACTCATGCAATAACAACACTTGTAATCACTCCTTTAAGATTTGTGCATCAAGGCAACACACTTACAACACTATTTTTTTCTTTTCTATTTCTTTTTTTTTCTTTATTCCTTCTTCTCTAAGTTGTCACTTGCCCTTTTACATGAATGAAAACATTTTTTATGAATGCACCCAGTTCCTTAACAAGTCACACATTTAAACTGCTTAGCATATGTTAGGAATAGGTTGCCCTAAAAAAAATTTATTCCTCAATAGTACTGTAAATACATTTTATATTAATAAATAAAGAGTTTATTTATGTAACCTTCATTTTCTAACTATTAAGGCTCCTAAATTCTAACAAACCAAGATACATTTGCATAAGGGTTATGCAAAAGAAGATATGTATCTTTGGATGAATCTAAAATATTATTCACAATTACTTAATAGAGTTAGTCATTCTATTTAATAAAAACTGTAGTGTCCGAATTACCTCTATAGAAAGGATGATATTCTTTTCTAAGGGAATAATGAATCTCAAATCATTGAAGTGATAGACTTCAGGTAATAACACTATTAAATGAATTGGAATCAAATGAGATATCAAGTTCAAGTTAAAATCGTTACTTTGAACTTGAACTCACACATATTGCATCCGCTAGTAGCAGAATCAAAATCTTGATGGATTATGGACTCGTGTTCATGACCATTCTAATCTTTGATATATTATGGGCATGACCATTGTATGACATTGGTAAAAACTCTGTATGTTGGGATTATAGTGGGAGTGAACATCTGTAAACATAGATCTAGAAAATGAGTTTGTAGCATTACATCACTTCTGGTGATTTCCGGAAGGCAAGTAACATATATGGACTCAGTAAAATGATGAATTATCAACTCATCATTTCTAGATAATTTTAGAAAAGTTCTAAAAGATTACCTGGTCCCTTATTGAATGAAGTTTGAGACCAAAGGACAAAATTGATATAAGGGATAAAACGATAATTTTACCTTGTATAACTGAATGATTATGAGGGTTCACAAATACTAGGTTTACAAATTGGACAAATCAATGTTCAACATTGACTTCTTGTAATTTTGAAAATTATCAAGAGTACAATTATGAGTTTTTGGTGAAGTGACTTCATGATTAATAAAATTGAATTATCTTAATGAGATTAAAATAATTCCAAATTTATTGGAGCTTGAAATTCCTATATCGAAACGGATTCCCTACCTAACTTTGAAGAATTCAATCCATATTAAGTTAGAATAAATTTAAGATGAAATTAATTTATAGTATTTCAGCTAATGTCTTTATTAAGACAAGAGTTGTCTTAATTTAGATAAATAATTATTTTAGAAAAAATGTTGTCCTAATCATGATTGAAAATGTGAGAAACATTTTAGTCACCAAAGGGATAAAAATAATTCTCACATTAGTTGTTTAATTTAAACAAGTGTTGTTTTACTTAGATAATAAAATTTTAAGACAAGTGTTGTCTCAATTAGGATAATAGTAATTAATTAATTTGGTTTAACCATTTTAAATTAATATTTAAATTGTTCAAATATTTATTTTGAAGAAGTTGATTAAAATAAAATTATCTCTTTTAATTAGGAATTTCAACTATATCATTTTATTATGATAAACTAATTTAATTAATTATTTATCCTAATATTGTTGCAAAGTTTGAATTGTTCAAACTTTAAAGACAACCTCCTCCCCATGTGATGGAAAGGAGCACGCCCAAAAGGATGGGAATTGATTCCCTCCTAATTATCCTAATTATCCTAGTGAATAAAATTAAAAAAAATATTTTTAATTTCTTAGATAACCTACATTCATTGGGAAACTAACTATGTCAAAGGAATTTATTTAAATAAAATTATTTATTTAAATTTTATATTCAAGCATAGCCAATTAAAAAGCCCTCACATGATTTATTTAAGAGTTAAATAAAATATGACTTTATGAATTGAATAATATAATTATTAATTGATACTTGAAGGGAAAAGGAAGGCTTTCTAATTTACTTTGAAAGCTATCAATTATTTTCTTTCATCTTTTATTTTTTATTTCAATTACTAAGTCTATTCACCGTATGTTTCATGGATTAGCGCTTCCCAAAGAATAGACGGTGAGTACACTTTGTTGGAAAATATGTTACAAGATTAAAATGACTATAAGAGGCATGTAAAATTCTTATATATTTTACTTCTCTTACTCGCCGTGAATTGTTTACTTGGTGTTTTGTTTCCGTCCATTCGTAAGCATAAATGTATTAAAATTTTTAAAACACATGCTTATACTATAAACACTTAATGATAACAACTAGATCCAACAGGTTTGTCTTAATTAAGACAATGTTGTCTCAATTTGAACAACCTTTATTTTAATAATTAATTTTTGTTTACCTACTCTGAATTAATATTTTAATTGTTCAAATATTTATTTAAAGAAGTTAAAGAAGATAAAATTAAATCCCTCTTTATTAGGCATTTTGGCCAAGGTATGTATTTAGGATTAAATTAAATTAATTCTAATTACCTAAAGGTTGAATTGTTCAAACTTAAGTGAAGCAAACCATCTCTCTATAGGATGGAGAAATGGACGACCAAGTAAGGTAAAAGAGGCTTGAAATGTTCAAACCTATATCTCCTTAATTATCCTAGTAAATTAAGGGTTATATATTAAAAAAGTTTTAATTTCTTAGGTAACCTATATTTACTAAGAAACTAACTAAGTCAAAGTAATTTAATTAAATCAAATTTATTTATTTGAATTTTAAATTCAAGCATAACCAATTAAAAAGCCACACATGTTTTATTTAATTGTTAAATAAAATATGTATTTATCAAATTAATAAATACATTATTAATTGATAAATTATTAAATAATATGATTATCTAATTTTTCCCTTAGTAGGTGTGTGGATCCCTAATGGTTACAGATGCTTTTTTGAATTACATTCAAATGATCTCTTTTGACCTAAGGTTAGGTGATTATATATATCACTTAAACCCTTTCCCTTACCTAGCTGTCCAAGCATCCTTGAGAGGAAAAATTCCCTAGTGGACGTAAGGTTTGAGAGGAAGAGAGAAACAAAATTTGAAGGCTTCCTTGCTTAAGTAACCGTGAGCTTGCTTAAGAGAAAAATACAATATTTTGTTCTTCACGCCATACTACAAGAAACAAAGGGGAAGGCTTTATAATTTAATTTTGAAAGCTATCGATTATTTTTATTTCATCTTTCGTTTTATTCTAATCACTAAACCTATTCACCCTAGATTCCCTGAATTAGTACTTCCCAAAGAATAGGATGTAAGTGCGCTTGGTCGGGAAGAAAATTGTAATATTAAAGTGACTACAAGAGATATGTGAAAACTCTCCACTCCATCTTCTAGTTAGTAGTGAAGTGCTTTCTGCCTATGTGTTTTGTTTCAGCAGTTTTACAAGCTTAAATTCGTGCTTGTACCGTAAACATTTAAGATAAACACTAGATCCAACACTAAAAAAATTACATCTCTAGGCCAATTCAAGGGGTATGCTATCATCTTATGCGTAGAAACATTTTGTAGAACATTATCTTATCACGCTATGATATATATGAAAGAGTTATACTTTGTACATAAACACTTGGTCTTGCTGTAATACTTAGCCACCTAAGTATCACAATATCCCTTAATGATCATTGGATCAAATATGAATGGCTAAGATTAAAACACTCATTAAATGTATATGTGTCACTCATGTGACCACTCATTAAAATTACATATGCTACTCAAGTGACCTTTAATAAGTGTTTTAATCTTAACCATTCATTTTTTATCTAATTGTCATTAACTCTCATTTCACCTCTCATAATAAATCACAAACATATATATATATATATATATATATATATGGATTTCTAATCTCCTCGGTCCTCACTATGTTGTAGAGGTTAGCAATCTTCACATTTTTAGTTGGATCAAAAACTACTCCTATCCCTTTTAGAGGCACAATAAATGTAAGGATATTTTGGTCATTTCATTTTAGGGTATTTTCTAGTCCATTAGAAAATGTGGAGATTGTTAATCTCCACACTGTGAGGTTAGAACTCCACTATATTTATATATATATATGAGCTTTATTTGATACCATAAACTTTTTTTTGGGTATGTTATACTACAATGAAGTGGACCATTTTTTAGCTGTTAGATAGAGTGTAAATTAATATTAATCGTAGATTATATTTAACATGTTATCTACTAGCATAGTTATTTTTTTATGGGTATTTTTGTAAGACTGGGTATTCAATGATTCATTAGAGGGGATTGGAGGATTCAATTATTATTTTGTAGGTATTTAGTGTTACTCATTGGGTATTTGGTATGAGATTAAATATTTAGTTGTGTTGAGGGAATAGAGGTTAGGGGATTCATTAATGATTTTCTTAGTATTAAGTGTTACTCGACTAGGTATTCAGTTGTGTTGAGAGAATCAACTATCATTGCATATGTGTCAAGTTAACAAATCAAAAAGTAACTTATGGTACCGAGATTAACAAATTTTATGTGATACTAAATGACTTAATAAATGCAAGGTTATTTTAATCATTTTCACATAATACAAATATCCTGAATGCCTTTCTATTTATTGTGTCCTTTATATAAATTGATTAAAATACTCTTACATATATTTTTCCATTTTTATATGGACTGAAAAACTATCCATGTATCTTTAAATTAGACTCTATAAATATAGGATATTTTGGTTATTTCATTTAAAGGATACAACAAATTTGGCAACGTTTAGGTTATTTAAGTCATTCTCAAATTTTGTGTTTTAAAAAATAATTTAAATGGTTCTGCATTTATTGCGTTGACTTTAAAATGAAATTGTCAAAATATTCTTGCATCTATTATGTCTTTTAAAAAGTGATTGATAATTTTTTTAGTCCACAAAAATATAGACATTACTATAACTTCCACACACAAGTGCACACACGCATGTATATGTGGAGAAGTTACAGTAGTGTATATATATATATATTCTAACTAGTGCTTTGCATTAGCCATTTTCATATTTTTTTAATAGAAAAAAAAATTAAAATTGCCACTCTTTTTACAGAGTATAAAAAATATTAGGGTATTTAAGTCATTTTCTCATGACAGAATTAATAAATGCAAATATCACTTAATTAAAGGTTTTAGAAGTTTGTGTCATGAAAAAATAACCTAAATACCTTATAAATAAATGGACTGGTATTTAGGTCATTTTTTTCATAATACTAGTGTGTATATTAATTTACTTTTTTTTTATTCTATAAATCTTTATAAATAAGATATATGATTTTTTTTATAAGGCAATTATATCCCTCTAACCATTAAATATAGAAAAATGTTGTTACCTTTTGTTTGGTGATCGTTAAGTAACACACCAAAACCCTCCAAATTACCCATAAGGTACCAATGTCTTGTCTATATAAGAAAGTTATTTATCATTAGATGAGATAGTATAAATTTATCTAATGATAAATAATGTTATCACATACGCAATGCATGGATTAATAATATGTTATGTTAGCAAGAAAGATGTTTAAAATGACCGTGGTGAAACTTTTATTTAAAAGTTAATGAAAATTATTTTTTTTCTTTAAAAAATAGTGTTATTAATTTGATATTTCATATATCTTTTATTTCTTAAAAATATTATTTCTATTATTTTAATAGTTTAAAAATATAAATTTGGAATGAAATCTTATTTTTATTAATAAAATGATATAAAAAATTTTTTAATATCAAACTAATAACGATGATTTTTTAATGATCATTTGGATCCGGTCCTTCTCATTATTTTCTCTTGATCATGGCCTTTTTTTTTCTCTTTCCTCTATTCTGTTTGTTGTTTGTATCAATGTTGAAGCTCATTTCTTCCTCGAACTAGTTTCTCTCAATGCATTGATGTGGTTGAATTGGGAGTTCATTTTTTCTAACTCCAACCATAACTTTGAAAGCAAACAAAAGAAGCAGACGCAACTTGCAAAGAAGCGAAAACCCAGTGCATGTTTCCATAAGCGAAATCATTTACAAAACGAGTATTGATGGAATCAAAGTGGGTTTTAAGCATGAGCAAGTTCTTGGTACCCATCAAGGATGGAATCAAAGAAGGAAAATGTCAATTTTAAGAAATTTTTTTTAAAATTTTTCTCTTTCTTCCATCCCATCCCATCCCTCCTCTTTGCACTTCCCCTTAAATCTTCTCTCGTTCAAATAGAGAGATGGAAACTCTATTTTCTGCCAGGCCAAAGGAGCACAATGAAAGAGCAGAACTGTCACGCCTCACTTTAGGGCACATGACTGGCATAGGAAAATTATCTTGTAGGTAATAACCTACCAGCCTAAAATACTCATGCAATTTATATCATAAAAACTCAATTGTGAATTTAATAATAAAAGATAATCATACGTTAACATAAAATTCTAAGTCAAACTTTTTAATACAAATTTCAGCAAAATTTTTCCTGAAATATGGACTACCCCAGGGTACAATCTGTTCAAATAACAAGGTGGATAGGTGCACCACAATTCAAATGGCCTCCATGGTCTAAACAGAAATCAATAATGGGTCTAACATGGATTGTATCTACTAACTACACAGTAATTATGCAGTTATTATTATTACAGACCATGACCCTTATTTAAATGTAAAACAACCTATCCAACATTGTCCACAACTTTCAGTAATGTACTTCTTTACTACTCAGGCAATGCCTACCAATTCAATCAGCAGGCTTAAAGGATGCAGGCGGAACTGAAGGAAATTCATCAGTAACTTGATCTGAAAAATGTTAGAAATTGAAGGGGTGAGTCACACCAACTCAGTGAATGAAAAAAAGACTTACTAAGGGATGCATGAACTCCTAGGTGTAAAGTGCATTATCATCAAAATCATCATGTTAAACGTCGCTTCAGTACTTAAAGAATAATCACAATATAATATGCACATAATGCACCTTATATATGAGAAATAAAATAATTTATATGTTCCACAATAAGGTAATAATATTTACTAATATCAAATTCGAAAGAGTATTTAAGTTTAGAAATACTTCACTAGAGTTCACAAATTTCTAGGATTCATAATTAATCAAATGGAAGAACCCAAACTGAGAAATCTGTCTTTCCATCTAGAAGGTAAACTTAACTGGAGTTGGCGACTCGATTCTCACTTTCGAGAACTGCACTCACCGAAGGGAACATTCAACCAATCACTTCCTTCCGGAGTTTCACTTATCCAGAGGAATTATTCCATTCAAACTCAATCTTCTGCCGAAAACTGCACTCATTAGCAGAAGTATCCTTTACTAGGAACTGCCCTCAACTGATAAAGGTGTACTTAGTGGTTCAACCACCACTCTACTACAGATCCCAAAACATAGTTCTAAGTCATATTCAAAAATATTACACAAGTCACGTTTTCCCATAAAATTTTGGGAAAACTCATAATTTGGGAAAAACACACTAAATTCATATATATGAACTGCACTTCATTCAAAACGTCCCAAATTATGTTTGATAATCATAAAGTTTAATCATAATATAAAATTTACAGTTTCAAGTATCCAGAGATAAGTAGATATCCACTCACTACTCAAACTGTAGGTAATGAGGTAATTATCTTCAATCCAACTCTACCTCAGGATTGGTTCGGGTCCGAAGAATTGATTCAGGTGTACCTATAATTATAATCTATACGCCTACATATTAGCAACCTAATTTCACAACTGTGTTCCCAACACCACCCCTATGTCTAAATGGGAAAACACATTTCAATGAGAACAACTGATTTATTTAATAATAATTTGACACTAAGAGGACTTAGTTGACAACCCAATACTTCGGATTCTCATCATCTTGATAAATTTCCAAACTCATATAATATCAACATAATCCCTTCCATTCTTACCATTTCTAGCAATTATATTTCTACATTATTTATCAAGAAGTTCCGAAATTCATACTTCATGCCAAAAAAATAATTCATAGCATTTTCCCTCCTATCTTTTCATAAAGCACTCATTTTTATAATTACCAAAATAAATAAGAAAAAAATCCAAACTAATCTTTATTCCTAAAATGTTCACCAAACACCCAAATTTAAATTGTAATTAGCCAAGCAAGAATTGTGAATCAACTACCTTTATTCACCAAGTTTACTTTACTTAAAATCTCCTTAAGGTGTTTTGTTACTCTAGTTTGATTAGAGGTTTTGTCAAATTACAGTTTCTCTATGCTAGGTATTTCAAAGAATTTCCTTAATTGTGATTGGCCACCGTGAGTTTATCGACTAGAAAAATGCTTCAAAATTCACAATTCCATAAATTATATCTTTGGAACCGTTAAGGAAATTCCACAATTCTATAAATTTTGACAAAGACAATGCAAGGGATAGAAAACTCCACAATTCCATAAATTCAAATGATAAAAACTGTTCTTGCATAATCCACAATTCTAGCCAAATTCCCAACACCTTACTAAAGCAAACTAGCCTCAAAATTCACCTTTTAAAAACTTATGTGCAGCCATAATTTGCTTGATTTTAGCATGAGGATGGTGGATGGCTTACCTACTAGAAAATGGTGTTGAAATCCCCAAATTTATAGCCACCAAACGTCCTGACAACAGCACCATGAACGCTCGAAAAGTGGTTGAAAACGGTGGCTAGCTAGGACAGAGATGGTCACCAGTGACTGGGCGGCGAGGCGACAGTGGTGGCTAGGTGAACAGTTTGGCAAAACGACAGTCACAATGCTAGGGAGGAGAAAAACCCGTAGGCACCAAAACAGGGCCTGCAACGGGAGAGAAGGAAGAATTTTTTTTATTGTAGGGATTTTAAGCCGAGGGGGCTGATTTGTAAATATTTAGAAGTTGTAGTTTTTTGCTATTTGGTCGCCAGACTTGGATCATTTACTTTTGAACCATCATTTGCATTTTGTTTGAAATATTTCAAAGTTGTAGTCTTTATTTAAAAATTAGGAAAACATCAATTTTAAGAAATTCTTTTTTCTAATTTTTCTCTCTCTTCCATCCCCTCCCTCCTCTTTGCACTTCCCCTTAAATCTTCTCTCGTTCAAATAAAGAGATGGAAACTCCATTTTATACCTGGCCAAAGTAGCACTATGAAAGAGCATAACTGCTTTCTGATAAGCCAAAGTAACGGAAGAAGGGGATATGGAAGGATGAAAGAAGTTTTTTTTTCATTAAATAATGTGGCTTGATCTTTCCTATTGAAAAATGATGGGATCTGGATCCTCATAATTCTTATCCTTCTCATTGCGAGGACCTCCAAATCAAGTGAGAGGTGAGAGGTAAGAAGAGTAGTTAATAACTCAAAAATAAATAGTTAAGATTAAAACACTCATTAAATGTCATATGAGTGGCACATGTATTTTTAATGAGTGTCTCATGAGTGGCACGTATATATTTAATGAGTGTTTTAATTTTAGCCATTTATTTTTATCCAATAATCATTAACTACTATTCTCACCTCTCAAAATAAATCACTCTTCTCATTTTTGATCCAACAATTATCAATTGTTCTTCTCATCTCTCATAACAAACTACTTCTCTTATAAGATATGTAATATATATATATATATATATATATATATATATATTCTCATTGGTTTTAATTAGTTTCTGGCTCATAAAGGACTTAATGAATATTAACGTATTTCACCAAAAAGGCAAAAATATTTATATATATTAAGGTAGTTTAAAGAGTAAACACTATGGAATCCCAATAATTTGAGCCATTTCATGTTAAAGACATCGCGCGCATTATTATCATTATATGCAAATATAAGACAAAGTACAGTGGACAGACACTGGGGGGTGGGGGGGGGGGGGGAAGCTTTCCACGTTTCTGATTCAGACCTCTCGTGTTAACACAAGTGCAGATTTGGCACAAACAGCAGAAACCAATCAGTATTAGCCATATCAGCGTTATTATACTATTATTAGTGATCAAATTACGGGGCTATCCTTCTTCTGCTGACATGGCATGCAGTTATTCGTAATTCTAGGATCACCTAGCATTCACATAAATGCCAAGGAAGGTTATTATTGGGCAAGCGAAAATAATGTAAAGTAGAGGGAGAGAAAGGGTAGGGGCCGGCACCATGCAATGCTCTTTTCCTATTAGAAGCTTTGATAATTACAATAGCAAGAGCCAAGAAGCATGCCTGGGGACCATGTACGGTAGTAACGTAGAGAGAGATCAAAGAGAGAAAGGCTTTTGTGTTTTGGCTGTTAGCAAGGGAACTTGAGGAACCCAACAACTAACTAAACTGAATACTGTAGAACACAAAGAAAGATCGTTTTCAATGGCTGATTAGTCGTCGTCTGCATCTTTAGAGGATTCAGAGATCATCTTCTGTATCATCTGGCTTGTCTCTTCCTCGGACATTCTACCGTCTTTAGTCTTTGATTGTGCATATGCTTCGAAAAATTCCTTGTTTTCTTTCTCTAACTCATTCCACACTGCATATGGATACACGTACATATAGTTCATCATGTCTCACTACAACATATGCATGTGCATGCTTGTACCTTCAATATTGTCTGGGGGAGATGCAAGAATTCAATGAACCAGATATATAGTTTATTTTATTATTTTATTTATTCTAA
Source organism: Ceratonia siliqua (assembly GCA_034509205.1). Classification (NCBI taxonomy): domain Eukaryota; kingdom Viridiplantae; phylum Streptophyta; class Magnoliopsida; order Fabales; family Fabaceae; genus Ceratonia; species Ceratonia siliqua. The sequence continues at coordinate 51,080 of JASKGM010030699.1, read as the reverse complement.
TTAGCATATTCATAGCATGAGTGTTAAGATATTTTAAACCCTTTATATACATGAATAAAATTAAATATTCAAGATTTTTATATGCTATGGCATCATATCTTCTAAGAACACATGGATAGTATTCAATAATTATACCAAAGTTAGGGATTTTGAATTCCCAAAATCTTGTTTATATATATATATATATATAGTTTATACCTAGACATATTAAAGCTACTTAGAATATAGGAGTTTACATACAAAATAACTGCAAAGGGTCAAGATTAATGGTGCATGAATACGACTTATCAAGAGCAAAGCAAGTCAGTATCTATGTTGTTTTGGGATTTTATATTTTTGAAATGAGTCATGAGGAAAGAAAGTTTAGAGGACTTTGGTAAACTCCCAATTGGAAAGTTGTTTCCAAAACTTAAAACATAAGACCTCCGCACAAATCCTCACCCACCCAACAACTACCTGAACTAAGACCAAGTGGCCTAATAGATTGTAATTGATCAACCTATAGACTAATTGATTGGTTGTAGTTTACCAATCAAGCTGGTTGAGTACTTGAGGGAGATAAAACTAGGTAGCCTCAATTCATTTTCTATGATCTTATCTCAAATCTAAAATTTTGCAGGCCAAAACATGGTATGTAATCTTTCATGTGTGCATGTTTGTATAGGTATGTTCTTTCCATAACCAGGATCACTAGGAAAGAGACAGTAAAAAAGGTAGCTGAGAACGAAAGAGTAAGAGAAGAACATATACCAGTGGAGGTTATGACAGGTTTAATATTTGCATGTTTAGAAAGGGCTTCCATGCATTCTTCCTTTGTCATGTGAAAGATCAAGCACTTCTCGATCAGGTGTTGCACCTATATTATATATCATGTTAACATCAGGATCCAAATTACTACTGTTAACGCGGTCAACACGAAATTGAAACAGTTAAGATCGTATAAGAGCTGAAGCTGGTTTTACTTACATACCGTATGAATGTATGAAGCAGAAGAAGAAGAGTCTCCCATGATCCTAAGCTATCTTTGCTAGTTAGCTTAGCTCTTCTTCGTGATCTTCAACGCGAACCCGGAATATATATGCAACTGAACTCTGAATATGCTAGCTGGTGCAAATGTGATATCCAGCAGATCTTGCAGAGACATAAGACATGAAGACAATATAAAATAGAGTACAATATAAAGCGGAGAGGGTGATGGGGGTGGGACTCGGAGTCCCACGTGGGAGATAAATGATAATTGGTTGGGAGGAGATTAGAGGAGATTGTAAATGACCATTTCTTTGTCCTTGTACGATTACCATTAGGGCACCCCCTCCACGTGATTTGTGGGGCATCCCCACCTGGAATTCCTTCAAAATGACAAACCCACGTCATCCATGGATGGCACATCCTTCCAGTAGCTACAGCAACATAAACCTTTCTGGTTGATACATATATGAAGGTGTCCCCTTTGAATACACCTACGTTTTCTTCCCTCGCTAGCATCCAAAACTTACCCATACCGTGACATGGCATGCAGTCATTGGCAAAGCAACCCACTAAGACGCACGCCCACTTGGATAATTATGGCTAATAAACTAGAGATTTTAATTAAAGTGCGATTTATTGAGGGCAAGCAAAGAATTTGTATTCGGGCGAGCCAAGATATTTGTTGTAAAAAATGATGTATGTCCTTTTTACTTTGTGTAAAGGCCCTGTTAGGCCCAATGGCCATTGGACCGGTACAACTCGTGGGGATATCTGGATCTGACCCGGCAGATTTTCCTTGCCACGCATCATCAACAGGTTATGTCATTTGGTTCTATAAGGATGCCGGTCATATAAACAATGAGAGGTTAGACTACTTTCTTTTGACAATTTTGCTATTCTCACTCAGACCAAACTGACTTTGCCATTGGAGCCCGGATAGCAACCCAGTTCTTCTTTCTCTCTTGATTAGCAGGTGTAGGAAATCAACCCTGATAGGAACTTGGGAATCGACCTTGAGCTCAGTCAGAGTGTATTCTAACTCAGTCAACAACAATTGGTGCCGTCTGTGGGAAACATTTTTGCTACAATAGTTAGTTCGACTGAGCGATTAACCGGATACCCCAACTGGTGACTAGACCATTGGGATGCCACGTTCCCTAGCCCACACTTCGGTTTCTGTTCCAGTATTCCCCCCACTTAGGGTGATCCATCCTGCCAACATGCCAACCCGCAATCCATGGTGCCCCCCAGTCTTGATTATGCCCTTCAGCTACTTTTGAACAAAATTGAAGTTATGGAGAGGGAGCGTTTGGACAAGTGGGCTAAACTTGCAGATTATAGACATCAACACCGGCAGAAAGACACTTTGACTCAATCCCAACTGGCAGCCAGTGTTTCATTGCCACCACCGCAGGTCGGGACCCTTGATCCCAAGGAGTCAGTTCTGGTTGCATCTCCCAAGCAGTCTGTGGATAGGAGGGAGTTAGCCCGGTAGCAGCTACACCTGGTGGATAGCTCGCGGTACTGGAAAGCAGCAACTCTCATCTTTTTTCAGATCGTATCATACAGTATGAGATTCCTCAGCATTTCAAGTTACCTCAGCTGGACCAATATGATGGTTCCATTGATCCCCGGGAACATATTGAAAATTTCAATTCTCTTATGATGTTCAGCGGCTTGTGTGAGGAATTGAAATGCCGCGTCTTTCGTGTAATGTTGGAAAAAGTCGCTCTGCAGTGGTTTTCAAGTTTGCCACCCAAGTCGATTGTTAATTTTACTTACGTGAAAAGGCTGTTTATGGCAGGCTTCTCTATCAGTATTATGCACGAACGATCCTCTGCCATACGCTTTGCAACAGAAAGAGAATGAACCCTTGAAAGACTTCATTTGCAGGTTCAACCAATTATCCATGCAAGTTTGTGATCTGAAGGTCGTTTCCATGACAATTTAACTTTGGATCCACCTATGGATCTTACAGAATTGCTGACCAGAGCAGCCAAGTACATTAATTTAGAGGAAGTCCAGTTCATGGCCGGGGAACATCAGGTCGCTAGGCAAGTTGATAGTAAAACACCAAGATCTAGTGACAAGCGATCGGTGCTTGACAGGAAGGATACTAGGGGTGATAAGTCCCCAACACGCCCCCGACTCCCACATTTTGGCTCTTACACTTCGCTCAACCAGTCCCGGACACGGATTTACCAGATTATGCTAACTCTCTTCTCCTAAACCGAGCATAGGCTCGAGAAAGGATAAGTATTGCCCCTTTCACCGAGGAAGGGGTAAGGACACGGATGGTTGTTAGCGTCTTCAAAATTTGATTGAAGATTTGCTCCAGAAGGGATATCTTTGTGATTTCCGGGTGGCTGTACCAACTACGCATTGAGACAATCGTTCTCATTAGGGATCTTCAGGAATCGATAGGTTGGCCCGAAGAGATAGTTAGTGTCAGAGTTGGTCCCCACGTGGCAAACCCTCCGATCAAGACCTCAAGCCAGGCTCAGCCGGGGTGATCAATACAATTTCGTGTGGTTTTACTAGTGGGGGTCCATCTCGAGCTTCTCGTAAGAGGCATCAGTGGGCTGCCCCAAGTATTCACCACAAGGTTTAGGCTACAGCGGCAAGCCGGATTCGGTAATATCTTTTACAGATGAGGATTATGAGGTCATTGATTGTGACCATGATGACTCTATGCTGATAAGCTGTTTCATGGCCAATTTTGAGGTTAAGAAGGTTCTGGTTGACCAGGGGAGTTCAACTGATATTCTGTTTCTTAGTACCTTCATGAAGCTCATTTTCATACCTCTGAGCTTATCTCCTACCCAGGAACTTTGGTGGGGTTCTCCAGTAATCATGTTGAGGTCAAGGATACCATCAGCCTCCGCACTACGTTGGGTGAAGAGCTAGCTATTACTAGCTCAGAGGTTCGGTATTTGGTTGTAGATTGTCCTTCTGCATACAACATCATCCTTGGTCGGCCTTCTCTTCCGGGCTATCATATCCACCTGTCATCTCCTAATGAAGATCCACACTTCAGGTGGGGTTGTATGCTCAGTCCGGGGAGATCAATTTCAAGTTAGGATTTGTTATAACACTAGTTTGGCTGGTAAACTTATGCAGCTCTCTTCATCAGAGATTGTTATGCCAAGATCCAGCCTGTTACCCTCTCCATCAAAGACAGTTGTACCTAGTTCTTGTCAGGTACCCTCTTCTGACATTGATAACAGGCAAGAGGAGGAAGACCGTAGACCAGAGCCGCATGGGGAGCTGTTGTCCATTCAGATTAGCAATAAACCCGAGCAAACAGTGAAGGTCGGGGTGGGTATCTCCCCCTCGGACTTGCAGGACCTAGTCGGACTCCTAAAAAAGAATGTCGATCTTTTTTCCTGGAAAGCCTCTGACATGTCAAGTATTGACCCACACTTTATTTGTCATATACTCTCTATCAATGCAAGTGCAAAACTGGTTAGCCAGAAGCGTCGTATTTTCAGTCCAGAATGATAAAAAGTAATTCGCGAGGAGGTCCATAAGCTTTTGGATGTTGGTTTCATACAGGAGGTTATTTACACCACCTAGTTCTCAAATGTGGTACTCATTAAAAAATCTAATGGCAAGTGGTGCATGTGCGTCGACTAATTTGACCTTAACGATGCTTGCCCTAAAGACTAGTATCCACTCCCTCACATTGATCAGCTAGTCAACAATGCTTCCGGATATCAATTCTTGAGTCTCATGGATGCTTACTCCGGGTATAACCAAATTTGTATACATCCTGAGGATGAACCTAAAATGGCATTTATTACTAACCAGGTACGTTCTGTTACAAAGTCATGCCTTTCAGCCTTAAGAACGCGGTAGCAACTTACCAGAGTCTGATGAATTGGATTTTTCAGGACCAGATTAGTCAGAACGTTGAGGTTTACATTGATGACCTATTGGTTAAGTCTTTCGATGTTGTTGGTCACTTCTCTGCATTAGCAGAAACGTTTCTCAAGCTCCAAAAGTATGCATTGTGCCTTAATCCTACAAAGTGTACCTTTGGCATTGGTGCGGGCAAGTTCCTGGGATTTATGCTAACCAACAGGGGGATCGAGGCCAATCCAGCCAGGTGCCAGGCCATTATGTCCATGGCGTCACCCCGGTCTAGAAAAGACGTGCAACGGCTAATGGGGCGGATCACCACTCTCTCTTGATTCATATCAATATCCGCGGATCGCTCTTTTCCTTTTTTTCAAAACACTTAAGAAGCTTAATGAGTTCGAGTAGACCTCAGATTGTGAGCATGCTTTTCAACAGCTCAAGCAGTATCTAGCTCATCGACCTGTGCTATCCAGCCAAAACTCAGTGAAACCCTATGGGGGCGTTGGGTATCAGTGGCCATTTTTATTCCTGGGAATCATGTTTTCTGTGAATCATGATTCTTGGGAATGTTATAAAATGTGTTTGGTTGGCCTTAAACATATATGGGAATGTTAGCTGGAATCTTTCATATATTTACCTAGCGGCTAGTAATCACGCTGTTAGCTCAGCCTTGATTCAGGAGGATAAGGTTCCATTTCCGTTGTATTACACCAGTCATGCTCTGCAAGGGCTGAGCTCTGTTATCCTAAATTAGAGAAGTTGGCATATGCTCTCCTCCATTTCGCAAGATGAGTTAAACCATATTTCCAAAATCATCAAATTATAGTTCGAACGAATTTTGCAGAAGCTGGATCTCGTCGGCCGAATGCTCAACTAATCGGTCGAATTTTCCTAACATCTCTTGTGTATGAACCCCAGGGACCAATTAAGGCTTAGGCATTGGTGGACTTTATGGCTGAGTTGAAAGACCACTCAACTGACACTGATGATTGTGCAACGTGGCTTTTAGCAATCGACGACTCTTTTAATCCTAAAAGCGCTGGTGCTGGCGTGATATTAGAGGGCCCTAACGGCATTGTCATTGAACAGTCTCTAAGATTCAAGTTTCCCACCTCTAACAATCAGGCCGAATATGAGGCGCTAATTGTAGGCTTGAACCTTGCTTTGGAGGTAGAAGCTAGCATAATTCACGTTCATACTGATTCGTTGCTCGTGAAGGGACACATTCGTGGGGAATATCAAGCCAAGGATTTTCAGATGGCGAAGTATTTATCTCGAGTGAGCCACTTAATCTCCCGCTTTGAAGAGTTCCAGATTCAACACATCCTGCATGTGCAAAATTCTCGAGCAAACGTTTTGTCAAAATTGGCTACTAGCAGGAGCTCCGGTTATCACAAAACGATTATTCAAGAAACACTTCATACACTGAGCTTCGGGGAAGCCCTTGTTCATTATGTCGAGCAAGGGCAAACGTGGGTTACCCTAACCCTTTGACAAGGTTGAATCCCACCAATTACAGCAGACTGTCGCAGCTTATTGTGTCATCGAGGGGCAGCTTTATAAGCGTGGGTATTATACTCCCCTTATGAAATGTCTCCTTTCCGAGCAGACGGAGTATATGCTTCGAGAGGTTCACGAAGGTATTTGTAGACATTACATTGGGGCCCGATTTCTTGAAGCAAAGGTCTTATGAACTACTGGCCGACTTTAAAGGCCGATGTGGCTAGCCTTGTGCGTAAATGTGATAAGTGTCAGCGTTTTTCACATCATTGTCTTACACCATTCACCAATGTTCATGGCATAGTTGAGCCATGGCCGATTTCTCGATGGGGGGTCGATCTATTAGGCCCCTTTCCCAAAGTTGGGGCCAGCAAAAGTTTCTTATAGTTGCTATTGATTACTTTACCAAATGGATCAAAGTAGACCCCTTGGCCACGATCAATACTCGTCAGGTTAAAAGGTTTATTCAAAATTTTATTCTTTGCAGGTTTGGTATACCTCATACTCTAACAACGGACAATGTAACTCAGTTCGTTGATGCTAGTTTCCAACAATTTTGCGCCAACCTTCACATCTGGCTAAGTTTCACTTCTGTTGAGCACCCCCAGGCAAATGGGCAAGTTGAAGTGGCCAATTGAATTATCCTCAACGGGTTGAAAAAGCGACTTGATTGTGTTAAGGGTCGATGGGTTGAAGCATTGCCATAGGTACTCTGGTCATATCGCACAACCTCTCAAACTTCCACTGGCGAGTCACCCTATAAACTCACATACGGTACAGAGGCCATGATCCTAGTTGAGGTCGGGGAGCCAACCTGGAGGCGCCAGCACTATGCACTAATCACAATAACAAGCTTCTACAAGTAAACTTGGACTTCCTAGGCGAGGATCGTGACAAAGCCCGATTGCGCATGCTAGCCTACAAGCAAGGATCGCCCATTATTACAACGTTAGTGCCCGACTTTGTGAATTTACTCAAGGTGCTTTGGTTTCATGACGGGCTAAAGTTAGTCACACTCATCAGCCTGACGACAAGTTAGCACCCAACTGGAAAGGCCCATATCGAATACAAGCTGCCTTACAAGTTAGAATACTTAGCGGAACAGACTGTTCCTCAAACCTGGCATGTGTCAAACTTGAAATTGTATGAATGAGTATATTTTCGTATGTTCCTTCATTAGCACGTCTGTTATTTTATGTACCATCTGTCAGGCTTGCTCAAATGGGATCAAGGGTTCACATACCCTAAACAAACCATCTTCAAATAGATCGGTTCAAGTTTACATACCTATTCTAAACAACGGTTGACAGCCCGCCAAAAAAAAAAGCATGATATACTAACAATCGTCAATTCTGATATACTAACAATGTCAAACTTCATTCAAAGGTGAGATTACATGAATATATGTAGAAGTTTAAAACAAGTGCACACGGGCATAACATTATAGTGTTCTTCGTACCGACTTCTTACTCGAGGATTCCCTCTGAGGAAGAGTCCCCGTCAAGTCCCGAGTCCTCGGTCGCCAGGTCATCTTCCCTGTCACCTTCATTACTTTCACTGGGGTCCACCAGGTTCCCGTTTTTGAAAACGTTAAAGTAAACCATGGACTTGGCCATTATTGAAGGAAAAAACCCTTGCACTTGATCCCTACAGGCTTCAAAACCTTCCTTATAAGCCTTGGCATATTTCAGGGCCATCTTCCTTTCGCCTCGTTCATGTAACCTCTTCAGAGTCCCGAACACATCGTACACACAGTTTCAACTTTGCAGTAAAGGTCTCTTTCTCTTGCTGAAGTGCTTGTTTCTCTTGGAAAAAAGAATCCCTAGCATTAGCACACTCTGTCAGACTTTCTTTCAACTCGTCCACCTGCTTCTCCAAATTTGCGGCATGAGTTTGGCACTCTTCCATTTCACCTTTGGCAGCTTCTACCTTTCACGAGATTGCACAATGAGTGCTCGCACCTCACGCGCTTCATCCAGTTGTCTCTTACAACTTTTGAATTCAGCGCACAGTCCTCTTATTTTCCCTGTCAAGTTGTGTACTTCTTCATTCAATGCAGTAAAGTGGTGTTGTAGCTCAATACTGACTATTGCTCCCCGAGCGTGATTGCTGCTAGAATATTAGAGTAGTACACCGAGTGGAGCCACCTGAAGAGATGCCTTGTCCGTTGGAGACAGGAGGTTATCACTTGTCACAACGTGACGGTCGGTGAAAAGCCATCACTTTGTGACTTTGAGAACGCGTAAGGGAAAACGCAGAGAAAATTTGGAGTCGCCACCAATTAATTAGAAGGATAATTGTGATCCTTAAAAAAGAAAGGAAAACTGGCCTTTGAAACCAGAGGAATGGGTTTGGGAGTCTAATTACGTGTGGGGAAGGTGTTAGGCACCCCACGACGTCCATCCCTAAGGATGGTTACCCTAAATTGTTTGTGCTTACAAATTTTAATATATTTTAATTACCCCTTTTATTAATAAAATAATATTAGACAGAGATGAAAAAATAAATAACTAGACCTGCCTTACCAAGTAAGTGCCTACGTACCCCGAAGGAGATAAAAGTCAATGTAGTTTGAATTAATTTGATTAAGTTGAAAAAGGTACTAGGACATTTAGGAGAATATAAAATTCCACTTAAAGCCTAGAAAATGAATTATAACATTGGGGAGAATATGTCTCCACTAAAGGTCTATAAAAATTAAGACTTTGGGAAAAAGAGATTTCACTGAAAGTCCAAGAAACACAGAACTTCGGAGAAGATAAACTTCTACTGAAAGTTCATTAAGCGTTGAGTTAGCTATTTAAACATTGGAGTCATTTTTAGAAGTAAGTAGACCTTTAAAACCTTATTCAATTGAGCCTTTGAAACGCCAAATAGAGTTAGCTATTTAAACATTTGGGGGTGTTTTCTGTTTTTGAAAGCTAATATTCTAATTGGTCCTCTTGAAATATCAGGTTTTTTGAAGACATTGGTTTAGTTGGGTCTTTTAGTTCTTAGAAGCTCATTTTCACTTAAAACGTATTGAGGTGATTTTTGGGCCTGGGATCCAAAGAGATATATCATTTTTATCGTATCTATTACCTCAAAAGGAAAATTTGAGCAATCATAACTTAAATAAAACCAAGATAAGGAAACCACTAAAAAACAGAATGAGTATTTTACAGCAGAAGAGTCAATTATGGCTTTTCGAATTCATAGACCAGCTATAAAGGGACGAAATCATGATCGTATAACATTCAAAACCAAATTAAATTTTTAAACACAACCTAATGGTGAACTAGGATACAAACCCAGAAACGGTTGTTCCACACTCTGTTTTCCAGTAATCTAACCAAGACACATTACTAAATTTTCAAAACAACATCCCAGTGATAGCAACATATGTTACCTACACAGATAAAGAAAAGTCTAACCTCAATGCACTGTATACACACATATTTCTATGAAATAAAACCCTCCCCCACTCAACAGTCTTTCACTGGTTAAAAAGAGTTTGAGTCCTCCTTGAAACAAGGATTAAACCCAAATTGTTCTAACAAAGAAGACTAACCATGGTAAATATCCAGAGATAAATGTCCATCCTTTTGCCCCAATCAAAGGAAAAAGATGTCCAAAAATGGATTACCCTCCCCTGCAGCCAGTATAAACAACGACCGCGGATTCTGATGTTTATTTTCATAAAATAACAAGCTATTCACTCTTTCCTAGTCCCCTAAATCATGAAGCCTTAGTTTGAGTTCGAAGCCTGAACTATGCATATATGCAACTCAGGGAAAAGTCACAAACTTAGCATCTAAAGTCATGGCTAAACAGGGGGACAGTATTATATCCAAGTCCTAAGATAATGAAGACCAAATTTAAGGGTCAAGGCACAGTAGGAAGAGGACCCTATTGGTAAAAAAAAGGACAACTCAACATGTTAAGATTGGCATTAAACAGTGGAGATGGAACCAGAAAATAGATACAATGGTGAAAAAAAAAAAGAAATCGAATCTAAACATCAGCAAGCGAAACAGAAATTGTAATCGAGGCTGAATTCACCAAACTGAAAAATATGGACTAACATTACCACTTGTAATAAAGTACAAGAGTTTAAATCAAAGGATTAAACAGAGCGAAAATCAAAATTGTTCACCAATGAACAAGACAGAAATTATAACGCAATATTTGCTTAATATAGCTTAGAAAATCAAGGGAAAACCATACAACAAATGCTGAAATACAAGGCCAAATATCCACAGGATGAGTTACCTTCAAACGATTTTCTGAAACCCAAACCTTCGGCGCAAAATAAACCTTCCAAAAATTAATCCCCCCTGTTCGATCCTGAAATTTGCCCAAATTGCTCCCAGAAATCCACTCCTCTCTATGTCGTCTCTCTTCCTTGATTTTTTTCTTGGGATTCGTGCCCTTTTATAGCCAAGGAAGCCCCCTCTCCTGCTGCTGTCTGCTCCATTGAGGCGTGAAATCAGGGATTGGATGAATATCAGTCAGAGAGTAGGTGCGCCGAGATTGATTTTGCAGACGAATGCAAAAAGATAGAGTTTTCAGAGGTTGGATGGAATAAATGGTTGCTGAGAAAATCTCGGGAGCATGGGTAATGGCAGGTTGTAATCGAGATTGCAGGATGGTGTGCGAGGAGGCTGTGTTTCAGGGGAGTGGATTCGAGGAATTGATAGGAGTTGACGAAGAGTTGTTGACGAAGGCCGAGGCAGGTGGGTGGTTTGTGTAGATGCAGAGGTGATAGCGTAACGAAGAGGGGATTCAGAGGGGTTTATGAGAAAGGGAATACTGTAGAGGGTATTTGTAGGGGATGGGTGTGATGAAGGGAAAGTGTTACCGAGGTTTTGCGGGAGAGCGAATAATTCGGGGGGAGTGGGTAATCTGATGGCAGGTGAGGGAGAGATGGGAGGTTGCGTGGGTAAGAATGGCTGAGGAGAAGGCTTGCTGAGGAAGTGGGTGATAGTGGGTGATTTGCAGAGATTGGTGCAGAGAAGGATTTGAGAGTGAGTGTCACGTGGGAGAGGAAAGAAGAAAATTAGGGGGAGAAGGGAAACGGGTTGGATCTGGTTCCTGGGTTTGAAGTGGGTTGATGGGTTTCTGAATAAATGTAGGGCTATGGGCTGGTCCATAATGGTATTGGGCTTGGTCCGAATTAATGGTGGGTTGATTAACTTTAATGGGCTGAAATGCTGATAATTTAATGGTTAAAATTTAATTGGACTGAAATTAGGTTAATTATAAAATCTAAAAGATAAAGAATAAATAAAATAAAATAAAGTAAAAAAAGGTGAAATAGAGGGACAAAAATAGGTGTTTACATCACTAATTAGTTTTCCCACCCTTATGTTTATGTTCCATAGGCACATAGAAGGATGATTGGGGTCTGGAACCACCGGTGCTGCAAAGCAGTGCCCGAATCATGTGGCACGGGGGTTGGCAGAAGCCCTAACATCGAGGCGGAGATCCCGGCTTGCAGAGGGGCTCCGTAGCCTTTTCCCTCTGCTCTTAGAAGCCGCGACATTGATGGGCTCAGAAGTCACCAGTTCGTCATTAGCTGTTCCACCCTCTTCCAGGCCGGCTGGTGGTTGAGAGGGTGCTCGACGTGGCTTGCTAGGTACTAGTTGCTTGTAGAGCAGCAGCTAATTTCTAGAGCTTGGACATGATTTTCGTCAGTACGGTCTTCGCTACACAAACAAGGGATGCACAAACAAAGGATGTTAGTAGGACATTGACGTACTTCTTACTTCCCGTATTTATAAGCTATTAAGCACTACCTACTTATTAAATATAGCGCTTTCAGTCGGACATCCTTAGCCATGTCACAGGCAAGAGTCTTCATATGTGAGATCACTCATTTGGCTTCATTCTCATACTCCTCCATCCTATACGTCCCACTTTTAGTATAAGCTTGTTGCCATTGCAATGGAAATTTTGGCCGTCTGGCTCTACTTAGGAAAAAAGCATTGTTGTGGCCAGACTTCGACACAGTCACCCGAAAAAATTGGCTCTTCCATTCCTTCGCCAACTCCTCAATCGGCTTCATCAGTGATAGGTGAGTCCAGCCGAGAGATACAAGTACCCTGACCCTTTCTTTGCCCCTTTGCTCAGATCTTTTAGCATAAAAAAAATAAAAGAACACGTCTAATCGGGGACCGATGTTGAGTATCGTACATAACCACTTAAACCCCAGTAGAAAGTCCGAGCCATTGGAATGTCATCGCGAGGGTGCGATATTAACAAAGGAAAAGAAATCCATTTCAAATTTTCCTAAAGGTAGGGACACCCCAACCTTTTCTATAAAATAATAGTTAAATGCAAAAAGTGGTTTCCCGAACTCCCTTCACATACCGATACTTCCTGTGGGCATGCTTCCAAATTAAAGGTTTAATCATCCTAGTTTGATATAGGTAGGATTTTTCTTATAATTGGTAAATGGTCGGTGTGTATGCAGGATGAAAAATTCTTGATATCCTCACTTACCCACTCGTAACCCGAGCTTAGTCTGCTGCTATTGTTTCTCGAACTAGAAGATCCACCTTCTTCGCTACTGGTCGAGGCTGGGGATTCCCTCTCCTCATCAAGAGAAACAATCTCTAGTCTCGTTTCCATAATCAGGTGAGAGAGAGAATAAGTGTAAAGAAGATAGCAAAGGTTGCGAAGCTTACCAATTGAACGGCAGAGGAAAATGGGCATTTTCAAATTTCATTGAAGTGCTGCTCCTATACTCAGGGGGTTTCGACAAGGAGGGCCAAAAGTGAAAAGTTGGGTCCGTAAGTCTTGATTTATAGGCCAAGGAGTAGAAGGTGAAAACTCAACGGCTGATAAAGTTTCCATGGAAGATATCGATGGTTTCAAATGACACTGAACCCTAGGGGGCCATGTCAGGTCTTGAGAAATGCAAGCGATACGCAAGTAATGTATCGATAAAAGTAAAAATAAACCATTGAACCTTAGGGAGGCATTATTAGCGTAGGGACAGCAACGTTAATTGATAGCTGATCAACAGGGCGAGGTCGACCCATCCTTATTTAATGGTGTCCGTTTCCTTGGCTCGGGTGCCCACTTAGTCGTTACCCGAGCCTTTAGAGGGGGCAAGTGCATAGGCCATGTTTGGCCCAATGGCCGCTGGACCGGTACAACCTGCGAGAATATCTGGATCCGACCTTGCAAATATGCCTTCCACGCATCATCAAAAGGTTACGTCCTTTGGTCTTATAAGTATGCCGATCATACAAACGATGAGAGGTTATACTACTTTCTTTTGACAATTTTGCTATTCTCACTTGGACCAACTGACTTTGCCATCAGACCCCGGATAGCAACCCGATTCCTCTTTCTCTTTTGATTAGCAAGTGCAAGAAATCAACCCTGATAAGAGCTCAGGAATCGACCTTGTGCTCAGTCAGAGTGTATCCGAACTCAGTCAGCAACACTTTGTTAGTATTTTATTTTCACTTACGTTATTTTGTAATTTTATGCTGGGAGTATTTGGTCGCTGCTATGACTTAGAAATATAGTGAGGATATGTCTGCACACCCTGTGGTTGATTCTACAGTGTGAATGAAGGTTGAGCGCCCTAACAAGAATGGTTGTATTCATGGCTTAGGCGACAGCCTTCGTACTCCTCTATTTGATTCTATCATTGCACGTTGATGTCTGCGGTGCCTCCCCGTCCTATGCTTAGAGCGAGGATCATGTGGAACAAGTAAGAACATAACTTTGGCCAATGTGGTCTGGAATGTCATTGTCTAGATGTTACTCCCATACCTAGCTTCCTTATGGAGACTTTACTGCAACAACCCCACCACCCATAATAAGTTCACTTAAATTATTTATGTTAATGCATATATATGATACATATAACTTAACAATACATTTAAATATGTTTGAAGCACCTAAAGCACCTAATCGTGATGTAGAGGATGAGAGAGAAAGAGGGCATGCATGATGATGCTAATTTAGGAAATTATTATGAGACTATTTTTGTAGTAGTTCATTTTAATTTTTTGTACATGTAATTTAAATTTATGAAACTTTGAATATGTTTAATCAATGAATATTTTCATATTATTTGTTAGTATTTTAGTTTTGGTGATGCACAAAAAGCTGCTCAATCAAGCATGCAAGAGGAGGAATTCAATCGTTGGCTTGGAGGGACTCAAGGGCAATATTCACATGATATTAAGCTTGCCAAATGGGCCAATCACAAGACTTAGAGCCAAGAGATTTAAAGACACTTTGAATGGGCTGATTCAACAAGTTGGTGAGATGAAAAATACATGGAGGCCTAGTATAAACCCAACTCATATTCAAAGGAACCTAGTCACTATGATTAAGGTTCTAAAATATTTCAATCGAGGATTACACATTTTTCAGCTTTTGAGGATTATGTTAATTAGTTGTTTTATTTTAAGAGGAGTCTGAATTAGTTGTTTTATTTTAATAGGAATTTTATTTTAAGAGGAATTAGCCTTATGTTAAAATAGCAATAGTTTACTTAATGTTAAGATTAGAACTCAACTCCTATAAATAGGATTGATCCTTGAACGTTTATAACAATTATATTGAGAATAATAATATTAAGAGGTTATTGTTTCCTTCTTCAATCTTGAACTTATCAAGTTAATTCTTATGGCATTCAAACTGTCAGACTTCCTTGATTCTTGAGTAGTTCTTGAGATTCTTGGTATGACATCTTCGAATATCAGAGTTATTGATTCTTATCTTGTAAGATAACAAATCAAGACTCAACATTCTTAAAGAACTTGGGATAACTTGGGATTTGAAATTAACATTAGTGTTAAGTTTCGTCACATTATTGGCAAGGTTCATGTCACATTATTGGCAAGTTTCATATCACTTGGTATGCAGGTTCCTTGATTTATAAACTAATGACCATTTAGCTAAGGATTAACTACCAAAGTATAACTTTTTTAGGATTAGTCACGAAATAACTAAGGAATTGTTTGGGAAAATATTTGACCAGAGAATAGCCACGGAATAAAGTTATTTATTAAATAATAATTACATGCATCTCTGCTGGTTCATATTAATGTGAATATAAATAGCAATCTCTGCTTTACAATGAAGAAAACGACTGCTTTGAGTTAACTCTCTAGATACTACAGAAGCATTATATATTCCCTGGACATCATGTTATAAGCTTACATCCTTGGCAGACCCCAAACTGTATTCAATCTCAAAAGCCTCCAACTGTATCCTCTAACCAAGATTTTTTTTTTTTTCAAGTACATCTTACATAATTATCTTGCAGTGCATCATATGATAATGACAGAATGGAAATGGTCAAGACAAAACACAAGCTTAAGAAATGCCATGCATGTATGAAAATAAGAAGAATCTATAGATCAATACGCATTCTACCATCCAGTTGAAACTCATTAAGCATCTTTCAGGCATGCTCACGGTATACTGCATATCATCAATAAGTTATGGGCTATCTCTCATACTAAAATGGTTGCAACCTTTAACTCACTAATCATAAGCCAGAAGATAGTTCAGGTTGCATCAGCTTCCCAATGAAATTGATCTTAGACTAGAAAGCATTTGCGATAAAATACCTTAGACAAACTCATCCTGAGAAATTAACAATAACACTCCGCGGATGTTCCTAAAACCACCCACCTACAATATATAGATTTTTACTACAGCCACAAAAACTGTGAAACGCTCAACTTAACGGCCACGCCCTCGTCCACGTCCACGGCCACGGCCACGGCCCCGGCCCCGGCCCAACGGCTTCCCTGGAAATGCAAAATATATATTAAAACCAGAAATCACTAGATAACAGCTAACATGAACCAAAAGCGTCTAAAACTCTAAATGAACAATTTTGAAGTCAAACTATATACAGTACCAGCAGTTGGCTTCTTGGGTTTCACCCTAGGTGTTTCTTCAACCAGCAAGGTCTCAAGATTTAAGCTGTCAGGAAGGATATAGTAACGGATGTTGTTACCTCTCACACTGAGATGATCCAGAGTCACAGGATTTTTCCCTTGAGTAAGTTTAACAGTTTTCAAATGCGTATTCATACTGATATCCACACCTGTAGCACAAGAAGTCCAAGGATCAGTTTAGCTAAAGCTTCCTGGCTCTTGGTGAGCTCTAACTTTTTATCAAAAAAGATATTACTAGATAGAAAAGTCAAGGTACAGAGCAAAGACAGTTAAAAGATAGATAACTAAATAAACTAGCTCACCAATGCAATAAGGCTCTATAATCCCTCCGCATATCTGATAACGAGGTTCTCTTAAAATAGCCATGGGTAACCAACAAAAAGCCATAAAAACTATTTTATTCCATAGTTGTTAATGGCGTGTGGCACAGTCACAAAAAGGCTACCTGGAGCCATGATGCCTGGTGTTTGCGGATTGAAACATTGAAGTGTGCCACAACAAATATAATTATATAATCAAAAATAGCAATATAGATTATATAATATTGGATTTGAGAAACCAAATAAACTATGGAATAGCTCAATTCAGTGATTTAGACAGTGCAGTCAAATCAGAAACCAAATTATGGTCACTAAGAACCTAAATTCAGTGACAATCGATAAACTATGAAATAGTTCACTACATAATAGATTAAACATGGCAGTCAACCCTAATGCATAAAAACACAGATATTAGATGAGGGATAAGGAAATTCAGACAGCTTTTTGACATTTATATGCTACTGAGAATTTGAGATTAATGTTCCAATATATACCTTGACATAGAAAACCAGGAGAAGCATTAGTGAGAAAATTGAAAACATCATGGAAAACATACAGTGTATCATATGTGTAGTTAAAACAAAGGGGGGGAGACAAAGAACAGAGGAGAGGGAGAAGAAAAAAGAATAAATAGAGAAAAAGAACAGAGAGGTTTGAACTTAAACGTATTACATATATCGGCTTTTTTCCATAAGGCGCATGTAGGCACACCATAAGCCACACAAAATGAAGAATGTGGTGTGTGCCACAGTGCGCCATTTGAAATGTTCAATGCCACAGGTGTTGCATGGGGCAACACATTGCAACACCCACATCAATGTGACACAGCACCACATTAACAATTATGTTCTATCCCATAACAGCAGCCAGCAGTAAAGATAACAAAGCACCTTGGGAAAGACGAGCATTTCACTCTAACCAGATACACCAAAGAACTGCAAAAACGACACACCAGCACCTTTTCCCTCCTTACTCCTTCCAAAACCTCCTATGTTAATCAATAAGAACTGCTCCAAACTCAAAGGCTCAAAGGACAAACAACATTCACCAAAATCTTCAGACAACTTGTTCAAACACAATTGGATGTGGTAAAAGCAAGGTTGTCAAGATCAAGATCTTACCTAGGATCGGTCAACTGGTCTAAAAGATCGAACCATCAGATTGGATCAAGGATCATAAGATCGTACGATTTATAATAAAAAATTATATATAATATATATATTTATAAACAAATATATAATACTTCTAAATAAGAATATACATTGACCACACAAAATGCCATAATAGGTAATTAGGAAAAGGAACCCAATGGAACCTCTGTCTCAAATTGCAGTGAGCCTCGAAAATCTTTTTTTTTTTATTATTATTATTCTTTATCATTAATATGTCACAGCTGGCCCTAACTAGCCAGAAACTAAACAAAAGATACACATGGTGGCACCAATATAAGACAGCACAAATTTACCCACACTTAGATAAGAATATTCTAGAGTCTAGACAAAGGGCCTCAAAAACCTCAACAAACTAAGAGTTAACCTACTACAGAAACAATAGAACTATTTCCTTTTCACTTTGGATGATCTCACGCAAAGCTCTGCAAAGAACTCCTTAATGTAAAGAATGAAGAACAAGAACAAAACTGTGGTTCTTCGAAATCAATGAAGACTGTTTCAATTGGGAATGAGATTTTGAGGTTTCTCTTCAAACCCAAAAGCAAGAACGCACCGTTCTGGGGTGCTTTTCTGGCTTGAAAAAAAATTATACACATCCTCCAAGATTGCATAAGATGTGAGATCCTGCGATCTCATGATCTTGATCTCAATCCTGAAGTGATCCCTAAATAAAACGATCCCGGGTAGGATTGGGATTGGTTTAAGGTTGTAAGATCTTACAATCTTACGAGTAAGCACCGATCTTGACAACCTTGGGTAAAAGACTAAAACAAGTTAACATCTGTTTCCCAGCTAGCATGACAAAAAAAAGATAAATCAGGAGAAAGAATGTGGTCTATGAACCTATAGTATATCAATAGTGTTAATCCTCGTAGGTATCACTATCCCAACAAAAGACTTGACCCTTGAAGGAGTTTTGAATTTCCAAAGGGGTTTGGAAAGAGCAAAACTTGCTAGATTAAAGGACTAGGTATTATGTTGGAAGAAAAACTTACAGGAGTATACACACATAAAATCAAAGAACCAAACTCTACTATCCAAATTGGATGACATATGAAAGAAGTGATGCAAGAGTATAAAAGATTGCAATTCAAGATTCTCTATCATTCAAGTTCCTAAAAAGATGGAACCCCAAGAAGCAAAAGAACCTTGAGCACAAAAGAAATTTTGGATTTGGGATTTATGTAAAGTCGAAAGACAACAGAAGAAAGGAAATGCCTCTATTAAAGACAATACACCTTGAATGCTTCAATGTTACCCAAAGGATTAACGGTGGTATGTTGACAGATTGAAAGACCAGTATTTTTTTCTATGATCCCCTGAATGTGCCTTGTCTTCAGAGTTTGGAAATCCAACAAGCTTTTGTTCCTCATAAAGACCCACTATCTCATCTTGTTCCTCTTCTATCTCAGCCCACATCTCAATAAGTAAGCCATTGTCAGAGTTTTGGAAAGCCATCAGGCTTTTGTTCCTCACAAAGGCCCACTAGCTAATCTTGTTCCTCTTCTATCTCAGCCCACATCTCAATAAGTAAGCCATTGTCAGCATCAAAATCAGTATCAGACTCCATCCCAAAAATACCCTCTGAAAATAGGTAGAACAGACTCAAAATTGGAAACTATTTCTTCATTTTCTGATTCACTATCATTACTTTTAGGTTCTGTAGTGTGCCTTCACTATAAAATATTAATGTCAGGGCTCGTAGAAACCCTCGCCTCCCCCCCCCCCTCTTCCGCCCCCGCCCTCCGGCAATTCATATTTCCTCCAAATTAAACTCTATTAGTAGACCTTCCACTACTTTAGGATCAAAATGAAGCCCATTTTTCTTCCCCTAATTTATTCCATGACTCTTGCTACAAAAACTGAGTCAGTTTCAATGTCTTCTTCCTCTTCTGCACCTTCTATAGTGCTTCTTGCACCTTTTGACACTACCAAATTGTCGTTTTATTGAAACTTGATGCTATTTCCAACTATGTCAAGACCCATTTGGCCTTGTGTAAGTCAAAATTTGAGATTCCATCACTTTAGAACATGTTTCTTCAGCCATAACTGCCTTCCCCTTACATTCCGCCGCCACTGTTACAAGGTTTTCTCTACCTCTGAGACCTATCTTGGGATGGGATAATAGGCTTCAGAAATCAATAATAACAATAAGGGAGGAAGAATCTGTATGTTCTGGGTTGGGTCAAATGGAGAGGATGACATCAAGGTGTGCATCATGCTTGACATTGCATTGCACTGTATCTCTCCCATGTGCCTTGGGTCATTTAGTATTTATGGTACCTAGACATATCTGGGATACATAAATGCTGCCAAGTGCTACAACAAGGATGACAGCAAGGCTGCCAAGTGATGTAGTTGAAGACAATGTGGACAAGGAGCCTCAAGTGCATTACAAGGACAAGCTGAGGAGTAGAGTAGTTAGTAGCAATTGTATTCAATAGCAGAAAAGGGGATGTAATAGTTAGTTAGATGGCTAAGTCAGTAGTGGTTATGCTGACTAGGAATTTGTTAGCAGCTATCACTGTAATGGCAGTTAGTTTCTGTTGTATAAAGGGGAATCATGAAGAGAAGTCAGTTTCACATGATGAGTGTTATGTGAATTGAAATTAGAGTTGCTTCTTTCTTGAATAAGAAGATTGTTTCTCTCTTTTCTGTGCATTTTTCCTTTCATTGGCGCTTTCATTACCTCCCTTCCAAGATGGAAGATGGAAGATGGAAGAAGGAAACAGATTGGCTCGGATAGCAGAAAGCTTCAAGGAGTTAAAGGAAGATAACATAGGGTTTCGTGGTGTGCTTCTGGCTGTGCAAGAAATGGTGCGCCAGTTTATGATACAACCTCAAGAAAACAACAGAGCTGCAGGAAACCAGGGTCAGAATCAAGACGCTCAATCACAAGCTGTTACATTGGGTGAATTGCAGATTACTCGAGTATGAAGATTGAGATTCCCCATTTTGATGGGAATGATCCTGAAGATTGGATTTTCAAGATTCAGGAATATTTTAACATGTACAACACCCCTGAAGATCAGAGAATCATTTAGCATCTTTACTTATGCCTTGACCATCCTTTGCTTGGTACAAATGGATGATGAAGAATAATTTCTTACAGATATGACGTAGCATTCTTGGATGCTTTGAGGATCAGATTCAGAAAACAGTTGTTTGAAGATCCAAAAGCTGCAGTAAGAGATTGCAGACAAGAAACTGCAGTGGAAGAGTAACAAGGAAGATTTCAGGAATTGAGCAGTGTAGTCAAAGGGGCTAACAGACACACCTAAGGCGCCGAGGCGAGACACCAAAAGGGGTTCTCGCCTATTGGTGACTCATGTGAGGCGTCTTCAGCCAGGAGCTCGCCTTTGGTGCCTTTTCAAGTGAAGCGAGGCACTCGCCTTTGTTGCCTGAGTGAAAGTTAGAGGATGCTGTCATAAATTGAAATATTATTAGTTCTTAAACCACTAAAAATCCTGAACTATGCCATTAATCATTAATTTCATTATGAGCCAATCTGCTCATTTAATTTAGCAGCCTAGATGTGCATTTTAACCTGCTTACTTCCTCTGGGTGTATACAAACAGCTCTTACACTAGATATAGTCATCCATTAAAAGAAAGAACATCAGTACAGAGGCATTTATCATAACAGATTAAGTGTTCAAGGGTTTGACAACAACCTCAAGAAATTAACATCTTAAAGAATTAAAGACATGAAAGAGGAAACAGGAACAGAAGAAACCTGTAATGGTACCATGAACAACAGTACCGTTCTTAAGCTCAATTGATACAGTTTCATTGTTTAACTTCATTAAAAACCTGCTCAAAGTTTCATATTAAGCTTCAGACCAAAAAGGAAATAACAATTAAAAAATAGAACATTACTAATTCAAAACAAGATATAGAGAGACAGGTCAATATAGACCTGACGAGCTTCATGTTGGGTAAGAAAGGATGAGGTAGGGCTTAAGCACAGCGGAGAACAGTGGATGGGGGCTATTGCGCTCTCTTTTCTCTAGCTTTTTCTCTGCGGACCATCAATAAAGAACAGTTAACGAAATAATAGTAAATTACCAAAGGATGACAATCTTATAAAACTGGAACCATCAACTCGATAATTTAACCATATGTAAGTTTTTGTGTGAATTGCAAGAAAGAATTGTTGACATGTAAGATTTTTAGTTCTGTGATCACCAATTTCAAGAAACCCAAGTTAAAGTTAAACATTTTACTGCATTACCATTAACATTATAAAAGTGGATTTGAAAGCAACTTATAGGAAAACAGAACAGAAAGAGGGCTTCCCTCTTGTTCCCATCCCAAGAACGATACTCGAATATAGAATACACAAGATCCTCATAGGATGATAGGATCACAACTCATACGAATCTAAGCATTCTTCCCCACTGTATACGAAGCTACCATAACCATTCAGCTAAATGGAACACAACCCAAATTAACATGAAGCCGTCTCAAAGATAGGCACACACCAATTTGATTTTGAGTTGACAGACATTTCAGATGCCAGTATGAATTCCTGGGGGGGGGGGGGGGGGGGGGCG